>JAPSES010074511.1:0-10376 GCA_029822895.1 Maxillicosta whitleyi
GACTAGTTTCAGAAACTAGTCAAGCAGGTAAACAAAACTACTGCTCCTGTGATAAATGATCTGCAATAACTGTAAGTGGAAGACAGTCTGAAACTTTAACAGATGTTCTATTTACTTCCAAAATGCCTCAAATGGTTTTGTTGTTTGTTTTTTATCCATGACTGATTTTGAAGGGTCTACCTTATTTAAATGTATATTTTTCATGCTCCGACTGTAAACTTTCAGTAAACATCTCACTTGGAGAAGCAGACTCTCCCGTTTAAAGGAATTATTGATGTTTATAAACTCTGTGGCCAAAATTATCAGGACACACGTCCTGTTCATGCTGATTTGAGATAAAAACATCAATATTTCTTTAAAATTTAACTGTAGTTTCTACTTAAGTGAGATGTGAGGAAAGTAGATGGTTATTTACAGTCAGAGCATGAAAAGTATTTTTAGAAACTTGGAGGTAGAACATTTAAAATCAGTCATGAAATAAAAACAACAATTTAAACCAAAGTAACCGACATAATGATATTGATCCCAATAGAAAAACTATGACATTTGTGATTGTTTTACATCCCAGACTCAGAAAATAAACATGTCTACATAATGCAGGGCCGGTGTCCTGCATGTTACAGATCTTTCATTCTTCCACCTTTATCATCCTTCTGCAGAGTATGATGAGCTGATCATTCATTGAACCAAGTGTGATGGAAGAGGGAAAGATCTAAAACAGGGGTGTCCAATCCTGGACCAGATGTATTTATCCTGTGGGTTTTAGCCGTTTCCCTCTTCCAGCAGTAGAGGAACACATCTAAAACCCACAGGATAAGTAGATCTGGTCCAGGATTGGACACCCCTGTTTTAGATCTTTCCCTCTTCCATCACACCTGGTTCCATTAATGATCAGCTCATCATACTCTGCAGAAGGATGATAAAGGTGGAAGAATGAAAGATCTGTAACATGCAGGACACGTGTAAGTGTAACCCATTAAGTCCAAATGTTCTTGCCTGAGGCCTGTTCTTTTAGATACAAATATCCTTTACTGTCACATTTAGACATATTTAGACATAAGACTCTTCTGCTAACAGCAGCTGCTCAAAGTCTGGCTCACCTGTGGTTTCGCTGCATCTCATCAGCCATTCTCTGTGGCCCTCCACCAGGGCCAGGGCCACCTGCTGGCTGCTCTGTGGGTTACTGTGCGAGTGAGAGGAGAAGTAGTCCTTCACTGCATTGGTGGCGTAGGGGGAGAGGCAGTAGTGGCCCTTGGCGCCCTGAGGATCCACCTCAGAAACCTTCAGACCCGGGTCGCTGGGGAGCCTGGCCCTGCGGAGACTGGGGTCCACCAGCTGCTGCCCTGGCTCCGAACCCCGGCGCTGACAGAGCCTCACCTTGCACTCCTCCTCCTGAGACTTGTGTCGTTTGAACAGAGACAGACTCGGCCCCTTCTGCTTGTAAAACAGACCTGGAGACGACGGCTTCAGCTCCACGTTTCCATCTTTTGACGCTCGGCGGGCTTTGGTTTGGCAGCTGGAGATCCGTTTTCCTCCTGGCTTTGATGGAGTGACTTTTCCAAAACTGAGTGGTTTATCAGTGGTTCCACCCTGTCAAACAAAACAAAACAAAACACTGACTCACTGACTGACAGACGTATATCTATCTATCTATCATCCATCGTTACTCACCCCAGTCTTGTCATCTTCCTCCTTCTCCAGGTTCTCCTGTTGGGTAAGTGACAGCCTCCGGTCTTTCTTCAGCCAAGAGTTTGGGTGGAGACCTTTTAACGTCCCCCAGCTGACTTGATCTTTGGGTGGAGAGTCTTTCAGGACAACGGTGTGACCCGGAGGCTCCCCGGGGTTCCAGGTCGGGTTCACATTCAAGGGTGTAGCGCTGGTCGAGGATGGAACAGGTAATGAGGAAACGGGGGTCCTGTTGAAGTGAAGCCCCCGGCTGGTGGCCCAGGTGTGATCAGAGCTGAGGGAGTCCAGCGAGTCCAGAGAGGAGCGAGTTGGTGCAGGTGAGATGGGAGTGGAGGAGAGGCTGGAGGAGCTGTCCAGAGCTGCGGACTTCACCGCTCCAGTCCTCCAGCTCTGAAGGTTGGAGGCTGTGTTGCTGCTGGGTTCCTTGGAAACCTCTTTCTCCTCATCGTCACAGGTGAGACCGTCAGCGCTGCGGGAGATGTGAGGCTGGAGCTGACCCATGTACGCGAGGGCGGGCTCTGACCGGCGCCGCAGGCTGTTCAGACCGTCCAGGGACAGGGAGTCCAGGGTGGATGACGTGTCCACAGATGGTGCATCCTGGCCAGGGCAGCACATGTCTGGGTCGGGCCTCCTGCCTCTGGTTCTTCCCAGCTTCAGCTTGTGCAGGTGTCGGCGTGTGTCTAAGTCAGTGTCCGGGTCGTAGTCGCTGAAGGTGAGGATGGAGTCCAGGCTGCCTCGGAGTTGTTTATGGCAAAGGTGCGTCCGCCTGCTGCAGAAGTTTGGTGAGCCGCCGCTGCTGTTGTCCAGCTCGTTCTCCAGACTGTCGTAGGACGAGTCTGTCAGAGGGTACTGCCACGAATCTGAACAGGACAAGGACATTATCACAACTGCTGAAGGTCGTCATGGTAACTGTCAGCTTAAAAACCATAAGAAACATAATTTCATAAGTATCCTGTTAATGTTATCTCACATGATGAGGCTTTTCTATAAATGTTAATTGTCTGCTTTTTGTTGGTATTCAATGTGAATAAATGAATGAACTGCAGCATAAAAACGTCTGAGTATAATTTTAGTAAAACTCATCTAAAACTTCAGTGTCGTGACAGCACAACATTTAACTTAAACATGAATCGACACCAAGCTGAACCTTAAGTATTCAGACGTAACATACATTATAATATAGAAACTGCACTAACATAGTTGGGTACCTGATCCCATCTCCTCAGTGTTCAGTCTTTGCGGTGGCCCCCCAAACAGTGACGAAGGTTCCTCTCCAAATATCTGCTGGCAGTGTTCCATCATAAACTTGACCAACTCACAGACCTGCAGCAGACAAAAGGATGACAGTGTAGAAACCAGCGTTATTAGGGTTAAAAGTAAAACTAGCACTGAAAAAAATTACTCAAGTAATATATTTGTACACTCGTTTTTAATGTTAATTTTCCCAACAAAACTCCACCTACTGAATGAAAAGGACACTGTAAGAACCACATTTTATCTTAATTATTGCTTAATTTATGCATCAAAAAACCCCTGATTTGGATGACTTAATACTCACAGAAGCTGAAATCAATAAGAAGAAATCCAACCAAATCTGTCCCAGTTATCGCGTACACATGAATGAGGGAGGCGTTCAGGTACCACCGGGCAATAATACTGTTAAAACTGCACTTATTTGTCTAAAGAAATTTGAGTTTTTTCAGATCATTTCATAATTTAATGATTTTTGTTGACAAAAACTTGGAGTTGTCATTCTTTATGGGGTATATATGTTATTATTTTAATAGTTTGGCCCCTGCTTTAGTGACACTAATTCTTAGAAAAACCCTGCAACACGTCTAAACTCCAGCTCAGCCCCCCCCCCCCGGTTAAATCTCACCTTCCTGGTTCCTTCTCCTTCCACCTCGGGGCTGCTCGGCGCTCCGGGGGGCCAGAGCATGCTAGGAGCGATGCACACCGAAAGGTTAAAGCTCGTCATCTGGTTTTCCTGGGCGTTGCCTTGGATACCGTGCAGCATGGCCAGCAGGTGGCGTAGCAGCAGCGTGTTCTCTTTGGGCAGCCGACAGATCATCCTTCATTAAGAGAACGCAGAATTAAATCCACAGTGGGGACAGAGTGTACTGTGTGAACTGCTGATACTCAATAACACTTTTGATCACATTTGCACGTCTGATTACAGGGGATTTAATTCTCTAAAACACAAGCAATAAAAACAAGCGCAGTACCTAAACACGTCTCAACTAACAGGCAAAATAAATAAAAGCAAATAATAGTGAATAAACAACGGTTAAAATGAGAAAACGTTTAACAGTAAATAATAAAATGTGTGTATGAAGACTCAGAGGGAATAAAATAGAATGGAATGCATTTTTAATCCTGTGACCGCAGGTTGTTCCACAAACTACAAGCTGCTGCTTCAACATCTCACTTTGTTTTGATCCCATGGACGCTGAGTAAACTGAGACATTTTTTCTAAATGTATCACCTCTTTAAGTAGCTTTGGGGTTCCATCGAAGCTGGCAGAGTTAATATGAAAATTAATAAATAAATTACATCAGAGTTCTAGTTGAAATGCAAGAAATCAATGGGGTTTTTTTAGGTCAGACTGGAGCCAGAAACATTTTTATTCTGAAAATTCCCTCATTTCTATGCAAACTCCAAAAAGCCTTTATTCTGAAGCCCAAACTGAGCGAACGTTACCTTTTCACATCCTGCACCTGCTCTTCCTCCTCCTCGTCTTCCTCCAGCACGTCCATCCACTCTTCATGAAGCTCTGAACACAACAAACTCCCAGGGATGCTGCGCAGGAAATCCTGTCAATAACACAAACAGGCGACATTATTTATACCCACTAAGGTCAAAAAAAAAAAAAAGTAAAAGAAATATGACAGGTTTATTTTGTCTTTCAAATAGAGATTCATCAGTTACGACAGATTATCTGTTACATTATAATTTTCATGATTACGGATCACATCAAGTATCATGAAATGGAAGTTGATTTGTTTATTCTGTTCACTTTCTCTGCCTAAACAAATAATTTTATAAGAATCACATTTTTTGTTTTATTTACAATAATTGTTCTTTAGTTTGATGTAATGTTCGTTAACAGTGTAGAGAGACTACAGGTGTATTTTTGTATTAAGATTTGACATAATTTTCATGTTTTATGGCATTTTTGCCTCTGAACGTCTTCTACTTTATCTTTTTCCTTGCGTCTTTTACAACAACATTTTCGCCTTACATCTAAAGATAATTATTAATCCCAAGGGAAAGTCAACAGGCAGGTTAGTATGTGATACAGTACTATAAGTAAAACACTACTACTAATTTAACAATACTAAATGTATTAAAAGTCAGTGAAATGAGTTAAAATGATCTAAAGTGATTTTAAAAAGTCTCAGGTTTCATCAGTTTATAAACAAAACACCCTTTAAAGAAGTGTTTTTCTTGCAGCCCTACATTATACAGTCTAAATGTCATCTAAAATGAACCGTTATTTGCATGACCAAAACAAATCAATTTTAGCAAAAAATGTTTGAGGTTCCCAAAAAAGGTTAAAAACCACTAACCCTTAAGCACCAAAGTCACAATATTGTCATAAGCATAAGCAGCTTTTTTTTTAAATCAAAACTCAATACTTAAAAATAAATAAATAAACATTTAATCTAATTATTAATGTATGTTTTATCCTGTAAAATAAGTTCCATTAAAAAATGTGCAGATTTGTTTCAGATGCAGCACAATCAGACTGTTACACCATAAATAAACAGTCAGTGCTGAAAGTTTTCCATTCTAATAAAATTCATATTACTGAACAAAGTTTTAATGTTTTTGCATTTGCTTATTAAATATGATATCAAGAAAGACATTTGCTGCAAAAATTCCCATTACAAGAGTCTGTGGAGGGTATTATTATTGTTCATGTTGCATCTACAAACACTAAAACAAATACAACATGAAGCTGTGTTGTTGTTGTTGTTTGTGTGTACATGTGTGTTCCTGTGCACACACCTGACTGACCCACATCTGTAAGCACAAAAGCTCTCCTACTCAGCCTGGGTATGACACCCTGTTTAGCTACGTTAGCAGGACAAGCTGTTCATACCACAGGCCTACGGTGGTTTGGGAATCTAATCTGGATTATCATCCTGTTATCCGCACGGATCATGGATAGCTCCTGTGCACGAGCCCTTAAACTGGACAGATATTAGCATGACAGCGCAGGCGTCTGAAAATAACAGAATTACCCTCCACAGGCTCCTGTAACGGGACTGAAACTTTGGATTTTTGCAGCAAATCTCTTTCTTGATATCATATTTAATTAGCAAATGCAAAAAAACAAAAACACTAAACTTTAAGTATTATGAATTTTATTCAAATGGAAAACTTTCAGCACTGATTGTACATTTATCACGTGTAACAGTCTGATTGTGCTTTCATCCGGATTTTTTAAATGAAATTATTTTACAGGATAAAACATACATTAATAATTAGGACCAAAAATTTTTTTTATGTTGGACCAGTAAACGTGTAGATGTGATACTATGACACTACATTAACACCACATAAGGTCAACATTCGGCTGCAAAACCTCAAGAACTTAATTTAACAAAAACCCTGAGTTTTTGCAAAGAAACATGTGATCTGATTGATTTCTGTCTAAAACTGTGATTTCCACAGATACAAAATTAAAGCACAAGCACAGATGTAGGATTATGTAAGGTCCCGTTTGAGCTAAACATAAACCAAGCTTTACCTTAAAGACTCCGGCAATGACGAAGACGTGGTCTCGTGTCAGAGGAAGCTGGAAGTCGCCGGCGTCCAGCGAGTCCCGAAGTTCCCTGACGGCTCGAGCCCCCGCGGGTCGACGGAAGATCCCCCTCGTCCACGAACCCTCGTGGTACAGAAATGACAGCATCTCCTGGAGAAAATGACCAAAAGCTCGTGCTGTAAAACACCTCAGACCACGGCATTTTTTAGGTTCTCTTTTCAACATTTTATGGATCATAATAATGTCTAGTTTCGACTCCTCTTTCCCTCAGAACAAACTAAAGCCTTATTTCACTGTCTATATTTATTTATTTATCAATTTTGTGTCTTCAGGCCCAAAACTACACCATTTTTCTCTGACTCTTTAATGTCCATCTGTCTTTTATGTCATTCTCATCTTGTTGCATTTCTCATAACTTTGTGAATTAAACTCTTCTCTAATGTTAAAACAGTTCTAACGTCCATTTGGGTCAAAGTTTTAGGTCATCAACTTTTACGACTAACTCCATAGAATGTACATGTTGAGTTTTTATGATCACAGACATCAACACATTTATTAAAATACATAGTTTTCACTGAAGCTAAAACAAAGTCAGTTTTCTTGTGAGTCCTGGTGGGATAAAAGGATATGTGCGTTCTCACCATCACTGGTTTGGGCAGCGCGTCCTCCACACACACTTTGCTGAGCGGCTGACCGAACAGACATCCTCGAGGCCCGGCCAGGGACATTTCATTCAGCTGTGAGAACGATCCTCTCCAGAAGGCCCATGTGATCAGTGAACGCCTCCTTTTGAAGGGTTTCCCAGACAGTTCTATGAGGAAACAAGTGTCCTGTCGGGTTTATTCTTTTGGAACAGGGGATTCGGTTCACCCCAATATGAGCTCAAGTGGGAAAATAATAATAAAAAATAAAAAAAGTCAGTTTATCATTTACACGTGTGCATTAAAACTTACTTTACAATTTCACAAAACATTTAGTAACAGGCAAAATATTAGTAAAATTGCATTTACTTCTTAAGACATTTCAGGTTGTTCATACAGTCGTGGAAAACATTATCAGACCATTATGGTTTTCTTCAATTTATGGTTCATTTTAATGTCTGGTACAATTAAAGCTACATTTGTTCAAACGAATATAATGATAAAAACAAAAATAGATGATAGTAGTTTTATTTCAGAGCTGATATCTATCCCTTTAATATGTTTTCTTGGTAAAAACCGAAATCACCTCCGTTCTTACATCAATATCTATGTCATTGTACAGATAAAAACAGTGCTTTTATTCATTCCGTGTTTTTTTTTCTCCTGTTTTAGTCACATGACACACACAGGAGTTAGAACTTGATTGCATAACCATTGTTTTTATAATAATTTTTCCACAACTATCTGTTCAGGTTACACATTTTCATGTAATTTTACTCACTAAAAAATATGTTCTTGGCATATGTTGGCAACATTGCAACTAAAATAAAAATGCTCTGGAAGGTTTTTTGGACTTTTTTTTTTTTTTTCTTTTAGGGCTATGTTTTACATTGGGAAACTGTTTGGTTTACGATGTTCAGAAACTTGAAAATTAGTCTCAAAGATCGGTGCGAAGAATTGTGATAAAATCGAGATGATGATTTTATTTTTTTCAAATGATGATATATTTTTGCCATTTTGCCCAACAGATAAAAACAAGTAAAACACAAACACAAAAAAAACACACTATATGGAGTCGATTTTATATGAAGAGCAACTATTGCAGAAGGGATGAAACCTTTTATATTTAGGGTGGAGTTAACTGGTGGTTGTTAGTTGTAAGTTCACACACTGATCCTAATTTCATTTGTAACTCAACTCAAATGTTTGTAATTCTGCACCTTTTTGGTCCGTCCAAATGAATGGATAATGTAGAATGTCTAAGGTTAAACGCCGGCGGTCTCACCTGTGGTCACCGGCTGCTGGTCCGTTTGACCCGGCCGAGGCTTCAGGATGAACTGGCACTGCTTGGACACCTGCAGCTGCTCCACTTGCGTGATCCTGGCCTTGTCGTCGGACGCCGCAGCCTCTCTGCTGCCCTGAGACGCCCTCACATGACTCATCTGGATACTGAAGGGAAACTCATGACCTGACAGAGACAACAACAGCACTCGTCACTGCCTGGAGGGATGACACAGTGGCAAAAAACATCGCCATAACATCATGGATTTAGTCGGCAAACGCGCCGTGACCCCGCTCCGCTTCCCCACACGAGCTGGATCACACACAACCTGCAGTGGGAGTCAATGAATGGAACCAGTGTGTCTACAAAAACGTCTCACCCTGGTGTCAACACGGAGGAGTTTTAAAGAAGAAGCATTTAGGAAGAGATTGGACGAGTCGTTCGGGAACACAATGCACCAACAACTGCTTTAAATAGATTACAGATAACGTGTCAGGCGACGGTGACCTGGATCCTGCTTGTCCCCTTTTTATGGTATTTTTGGGTTTGTAATACAATTTTCAGAAAATCTGATAAAAATATACATTCCTGCTTGTTGTTTCTGGGTCACATTAATTAGAGACACAGAGATGTTGATCAGATTAGTCAGATCAGGAGATGAGTGGGTTTTTTTTTTATTAGTTTGTTCATTTTTAGTTTGTTTTTAAATCATGTGGTTGATTTATGTTGGTGATGAATTCATTGAATAAAATAAGCACTAAAATAACAAAATTAATATAGCCATATACGAATATTGCTATATATTAATTTTGTCATTTTAGTGCTTATTTTATTCCATATGCACTCAGTCTTGATTCTTATTAGATTTTCAAGTCTGTACTCTAAACACGGGCTAATGAAGATCATGCATCCGTATTTTACTTAATTCTTCTGTCACAACAATTTCCTTACAGTCCCTTCATTTTATGTGAAATAATATGTCCTTTCTACTCAACTGTTTTTGTTTTTGCATCACTGTGCACTTGGGCTGCACAATTCTGGCAAAAATGTGAGTCCCGTGCTTAGAAACAAGTGAAATTATGTGTCCATGAAGCAAGATAACTTCACTTGACAAGATTCTTGAATTAAGGTCATTAAATGTACAAATAAACATGTCTACAGATGCAGGAACACTTAAAACAAGAAATCAACTCTCAAAACAAGATAAATAATCTAACACTTTGTAAGAACCAAATACTTTGCAGTGTACTTGCCATGTTGGCTAAAGCTGCCCCTTTTTACACTTATTGACATTGACTTATTAATTAATTGGGTTTGTCCACAATACTATAAACTAATAAAATAAAAACAACACTGAAATCAAGCATTTTTAAGCATTTCAAGCACACGTATGTTAACATGAGCCATTTGTTGTAATATTATTGGTATATTTTCTCTTTAAAATCAGGAGGAATTCTCTACCGGATGCCAGTATCTGTACTTCTCCTCGAGTAAACAAGGAAATGACAACATTAATGAGTTTCACTGACCAATCAGAGGATACGGAGCGTTGTCCCTCTTTGAGATCACCCACAGCTGGTAGTCTTTCACATTTCCCTGAGTGAAAAAGACCAAAGATAAACCTGTCTTAAACTCGCACTACATTACTCTATTATACAAATAACATTCAACAGTCTACTAATATGTACGTAAAACTTCATGAATTTAATCACATGAACTAGATTTCTACTTACGATGATGCCAAACTGCTGCAGAGCCAATCGAATCACCTCATTGGTCGAATCCGAGTTACTGACAGGAAGCGTCTTCGTCTAATCGGTGCAGAAGACGGATATCCGTTAACATACACACTTTTTTTTTATTATTATCCTTCATTCATACATTAGAATATTTTCATAAAATGCAATGTACTGTATTTTCCGGACTATAAGTGTCAGTTTTTTTCATAGTTTGTCCGGGGGTGCGGCTTATACTCTGGAGCGACTTATGTGTGAAA
>JAPSES010074512.1:0-10376 GCA_029822895.1 Maxillicosta whitleyi
AATATAATGTAACGAGTAACGGCATCAATTTCCAAAATGTAAGGAATAGAAAGTACAGATAACTGCCACAAAATGTAGTGAAGTAAAAGTAAAAGAATGCATTATAATTTTTACTGAAGTAAAGTACAAATACAAAACAAAAAAAACTATTTAAGTACAGTAATGAAGTAAAAATACTTCATTACATTCCACCACTGGCTTTATCCAGAACAGCAAAGTTACAGTGAGGGGATAAGTGCAGTGTTGGCAGAACAGCTTCTTCCCAACCACAGTTTGTCTATTGGCCAGCATTGTATAAAAGGGCAAGTGCAACATGGTTGTGTGTGTGTGTGCGTGTGTGTGTGTGTGTGTGTGTGAAACAACTACCAAACATCACTACCAACACTGCATTGTATCTTATTCTATTTTACTGTATTTTTCTATTTATTGTAATTGTTTTCTCATGGTTTTTTATTATACAGTTCTCATAGCGTGTTTTTTTTATATCAGGTTTTATGTTATATATTGTCTGTATGCGCATACTGTTTTTTAGGTTCTTATAGAATTTTATAATTGTTCTGTGTCTCTGTTTTATTTATCCTGGGAGCGACCGCTCAAAAGTGCCTGTGCGTTTATGCACAAATGGCAATAAACGCCTTGAATTTGAATTGAATCTTGAGCTGTCCACGATGCATGGAAGGGTTAGCCCCGCCCCCTCTGAACAGAACCATCTATCCTTTAGCTTCCTATCAGCATAATGAGTCCTTAGGATATTTTCTATGCAAGTAACCTCACTTATCATCCTCACACACACACACACACACACACTGTTGGATGTGAAACAGTTCAGTGGTGCACAAACCTGTTTTCTGTACGTTCTAATTCACACGTATCCTGTACTGTAGAAGGAAATGTTGCACTGAAATGCAAATTCATAGCTGTCATGTAACAAATGTTCCCAATAGCTGGTGAATACCTTCCTGTTAAAAATAAAGCTGTACTGCCATTTATCATGTCTGTGTATTAAAGGTGTGCACTGGTGTCCAACACCAACCAAAAGCACGTGTTTGCACTGGAACAGCCACTCTGCACGAAGCTGAATTTACCATTTCAGACTTTCACCCACTCTGTAAATGTTTGAATGTTTTCAATGATGTTGAACACTAACTCTACATTTATTACAGCTGGAGAGTTTGCTTATCATATCACAAAGGCAAATATATTACATATAACGAGGGCGACTTTTATCACATAGCTTCAGTATTTACTGTCTGGTTTTAACAATACCTTCGGTCAATTCAACACCTTTTTCATTCCCGCTCTGGAACTGATCAATTATGATGTAGAAATAGCACCCATGTTGAAATACACTCTACATTTTGATTGACCTGTGTGTTGTGTTCTCATCTGTTTAAGTAAATAAGATTTTTTTTTTTTTTTTTTTTTTTACCTGACATTCATTTTCTGTGAAGAACAAGTCAATATAATGTGCGTACATTCACTAAACCTGATTTATGGAGCTGTGGAGGGGAAAATGGGTAAAAAAAAAATGACTTTTTAAAAAAATTTTGCACTTAAAAAAAAGAAAAAAATGTGGTTTTTATTATTTATAGTTTATTCTGATAGTGTTTTATTGTTCTGACCCACTTTATATTGAATTGACCTATAATTATTTGAACATTTTTCATGGTTAATATCTTAAGTCTAATTTTTCTATTTCACTAATTCAATCCCACGGGCCGGATCAGACCCTTTGGTGGGCTGGTTTTGGCCCCCAGACCGCATGTTTGACACCCCTGATATAGACTGTATAGATTCAGTAGGGAGAGGAATGGTGGCACCATTTACTGGTTTCTGAACGGCTACTTTCATGACAGTTTATTGTGATATGAACTTTTGGAGCCATAAGTGACCATATTTGGGCGGGACTTGAAGAAGATAAGGGGCCAGAGATGTGAACTGACAGTAAAATGATAATAAACCGTATCAGGCCATATGTAAAGTAATGATACAACCTTGTTAGTATAACTTTTATAAGTGCTTTATTAATAGAAATGAATGTGTCATCGGCATTTGTCGGACAAACCTCTCAATCAAAGCCTGATGTTATACATTTGAGATCTGATTAATGACGGGGGGGTTACAGATGGACCACTAGATGACATATTAGTAGTCCCAATTAAACATGGAAGAAGAAAAAAACAGTTTTCTTGTTATTTCTCGTGAGTTGACAATGTAAGTCTATGGGATCCAGGGCCGAGGTTTAATATTTAACATTTTCCCTTTGATACTCTGACACGTATTCTCAGAAGAAGTATTCCATCTATCATTAGCTGTAGTGACACCACATTGTCAGTTTACATTGCATCTCTAATGACATTCTAGATACCACTGCTAATTAAATACCACAGTCACTGTTTATAGCATTCTTTTATTTTCTAACGATGCAGTCAATCCAGTTTTCTGTTACTTTGATGCAGAACATTTCACGGTATGATGTTCTAACCGCAGAATTTTTTCACTTGTGCTTTAGGTAGGTAAATGTAAGTCTAATGCGGAACACCAGCTGCACCTGGAGATACCAGTTTTTTTGCCTCAGAGTTATGGAGTTAAATTACAAATCAAATGTATTTAGAATCCACTGAGAAAAAAATATTAAATGTCATTAAAGGAACAGTTACAAACATGTTACATATGAGTATCCAGCTTTCAAGTTGTTTTGCCTGTTTTCTTACCATCTTTAAACTACAGGACAACATCTATTTCAACAACATGACAACATCATTTCTATTATTATACATTATACATTGCTTTCTAATAATTCCCTCTGTAAATGTATGTACATATGATGACTGATCATGTGACTGATAAGAGAATGGGAGTTTTTTTGCAGAATGATATACATATCATAAGATAAGATAAGATAAGATAGGCTTTTATTAGTCCCACGGGGGGGGGAGAGTATGTTGACACGTGCATCACAAAGGTAAGGTTCAAAAATGACGCTGATGTAAAAGTAACTTATTTTGGTAATACATTTGACAGGTGCACGGATTGGATAAAAAAAAAAAAAAAAGGTCCTCTCAGACTTCCCTAGTTCCAACATTTTTGTCCATATATAGTCACTTCTGGCCTCTCTTCAAAAAAAAACAACAACATGCACATTAGCAACATCTCAAACTACTATGAGATCAGAAACCAGTGGTGTGATAGTTCCACCATCAGCTGTATGTCTAATATAATAATATATCCGTAATAATCCATTCATTCAAGTGTTGTTTTTGATTAAATTTGATATTTGGCAGAAAATGTATATAAAAAATAACCTATTATTGTAAGTTACCATGGTTTGATAAAGTATATCTGAACAAGTTTCCTCTTAATCCCAGATGCAGTTCAATCTGTGTTGCCATGGTAACACTATACTTTGCTTATAGCAATATCAGGGTTCCTGTGGGGTCTTAAAAAGTTTTAAAGGTCTTGACTTTACAAATGTACATGTAATACCTTAAAAAAAGTCTCTAAAAAGTATTAAAATCAATATAGGTCTTAAGCTCTGTTGTGTTTTAACGTGTCTGTTAACAGTAGTTGATTCAGCTCCACCTGTATCTGACCATTTATAGTGAAATTAGGAAACAATTATTTCTAACTGCAAAAAAAAAAAAAAAAAAAAAAAAAAAATTATTTGGAACAATGAGAATCAAGGTGTTGGAATAAATAAATCAATTTCCCTAAATTTTAGGAGTCACAAATTTTTGCTAGTGTGGCCATGAAATGGGCATTAAATCCTTTTCTTTCCTTTTTAGTAGATTAAGTAAATTTAACCCGTAGGAACCCAGAATATACACATTTACACATTCTATACGTGAATGTAACCTGAAGAACATCAGCTAAAAAGTCAACGAAACTAACGGACAGACAACAGAACACAATTCAAACAAGCACTTAAACAGGTAAATATCTCAAACTAGTTAGGACAGTTACACAGCATGCGTATGTCATGAATAATGTAGTAAAACAACAGACCAATGAGACAGACTTTGCAGCAGTCAGCAGATCTAACAGTACAAGTATTATTTCTCTATCAATAAAAGCCAAAATGAAATATTGCATGATGACACAGTGAATATCTTTTCCTTTTTTTCTGGCCATAATGGTATGAATGAAACTGAAGCTATCGGCTAATTGGTTGTTTTGTGTTACATTGAAGTCGTTCCTCCTGGTTTAACAAATGACATTATACCCTTCCCATTAGATCAGATACATATATTAGGAAGAGATCACTATGCATGTTACACTAATATAAAATTGGACTGCTTTGGGTCAGTCTATGGTCTGTATTTGGAGCTCTGTATTTCCCATTGCGCTGTAATATTAGCTCCACATCATCAGTTATAGTCTACCAACATTTATCTATTTCTCTTATTGTTTCTAGTTCCTCCGATAACTGTTTAATTTTACTTAATTTATTTGATTTGACAGTGAGTTTAAACATATACAATAGAGGAATGGGGTTGGCGTTACTCTATAATGTTTTAATTGTAAATAATAAAGTAAAAATAATTGAGAAAGTATATCAGTACTATCAATCTGCTTGACAATCATCATCCTGCACCCCCCCCCCACACACACACACCCACACACCCATCATACTGTACAATGAATTGACTGATTTATCGTTTTCAAGAAGAGGTTACACCCACATTGTCTATGAGTTACAATTCATTCCAATTCTACCTTTAAGTCAAGCATATAGTAAAGAAGTTGCCGCAGTCCCTTCAGGGGAATAATTGTAGAGTCTAAACATTCATAACCTGTTGGCAATTTTCCACTTGCCTCTTTTTTTTAAATTTTTTATCACCTCTGAGTTACTCGCTTCTCAGATCCGTCACTTTTTTATTACCGCTGCTCCTTAACGCAGTCTTTTGTAATAAAACAGGAATGAATGAGTGCGAGGAAATGCGATGTGGAATTGCGTAACAGTTTCTGTCACTGTGTCAGCAGCTCAGAGGATGATGCAGCCGCAGTATTTACCCTTCGCACAGACCTACAAGCCTGGTTACCACATAGCATTATATTTATACAAGTGTGGTCAAAGGTAATCACTGAGGAATGTTTGCTTTCCCTTTTTATCTGCAGGGTGTTGGCTGACAATTCAGGACAAGCATAGTTTCTTCACATTTGGCTTTCATTAGAGTGTCGCGGTCTACGTGCTACATTTTTGACAAATTAAGATGGGATTTTAACTCTTATGTAACACCAATGTGACTGACAACAACAAAAACCTTGCACACATATAAAACTGTATTTTTTTTTTTTTAAATACAGGAAATTGTGCATTTTCCACTTGGCTGTAAAAGTTGAATGCTCTTACCTGAATCTGCTGGAAAAAAGCAGGATCTTTGCTGTTTGGAGTCAGTCTGAGCCCGATGTGAGTTTGGGGTTCTGAAGTTCTCCCAACATCTCGGAGGTAGGGCTCTGTAGTGGCCAAATATATGGCAGGTCGAGCTGATAAGTCCCTCCCCCTGCTGAGGAACACCCTCCTCCTTATGGGAACTTAGAGTTGGAGACCTCTGTGCACTGTGCTCAGAATGCCGGGAATTCCTGTAGACTTCCCCTGTGCACGTCTATTGTGCTCTTAAACAATGACTGCGAACAGGATGGATGTGTTTGGACTGACCACAGGTGACCAAATTGATTAAACTAACAATCACACTTGTTATATTTTACACTTTGTGCATATTTAAAGTTCTATATTTCACCTTAAAGTCTAATATCGACCGACTGTAAAACAATGATGATCATATGAAGCGTTAACTCAGGTTATCTAATCAGTCGAACCGTGACAGGCAGAGCCGGACGCCCTGGAATTAGCGAGGAAACATGTTTTTGTTTGAGAAGTTCCATGAGATTTGGTTTGGCACGCTGTCAACTCTGAATAGAAGACGCACAACAGGTCGAAGGGAGGTGGGGGAAGTTTCGCCCTAAAAGTGACTTACATCACAAAATAGATGATCTGAATGAAAACATCTGTTATGGGTTTGATCAGAACGCTGCACAGACGTTTAGTCACATTATAATTATGGCAGTGATGCAGAGTTTAATGACATGATGACGTATTTGTTCCAGTTTTTAATTAGACAAGTTACAGTCAATAACGTATTTACGGTCATATAGGTTGGACTAATGTAGTTTTCACATTCCTCCCATTTATGCACAGCTGTAATCACCTTTGACCAGATGCAATTATTGTATACTGACTTCCAATCACACCTTACCTATCAAAAATGTATAACAGAAAATTATGTTAAGGTGCAGGCAGACAGTGTTAGGCAATAAAATGATCATAATTATCTCATAAAGACTCAAACCTCTGACAAAAACTTCTGTTGATGCACTAATCCTATTAATACATGTAAATAATTAGTGTAAAATACAGCTTCCCATCTTTTCATGGTCATCAGATATGACCCATTTAGATGTTCAGAGGCTCTGTAGTTACCATGGAAACACTGTTATCTTCTACAACATTGTTTCACCAATAAAACCCATGGAGTTGGATCAATGACAGTGGATGGAAACACTGGGTTCAATTAATGATAGATTTTGCTGAAAAAGTCACTCTTTCTTCAGTTGTTTCTGTTGTGATCTAATAATTTTTGAAAGTACGCTGAGTTTTTGTGAACGTCTACATTTAATATAAGAAAATACAAGATTTACAGCTAAGAAAATGCAAAAATGCAGGAGATCGTTTTAGAATAACTGCTATTAAATCACTAGAGAGAAAAATTAATTTGCGAACTGCCACAAAGCAAGTACTGGGTCTTTAAGGGTTATGGTGATATCATATATAATATAATGTATAAATTATATAAAAATAATAAAAGAAATCTCTGGAGATCGACTACCATAAATGCTCTTTATTTAGAGTTTGTTTGGCTTGCATTGTCAAATAAAAAAATAAATGTTTCAATATTTGATTTGTTTTAAATTGGATGTGGAACTCATCCATATTCTTAACTAATTGAAGTGTTTCCAGTGTTCTAGTGCTCTAATTTTCTGAAAATATTCTAACCATAAATAAAACCCTTTGACATTAATTGGGGCAATTATTCATACAGACTGATATGAACATGATAATAGCCGATATCATGTTGCTTAGTAACACAGTATATTGGCCCTTCATCAGTCATTATAAAACACTTAATAACATCATTCGTCTCGACCGTGGCTTTTTTCTTAATAACCTTCTAATTACTACTTATTAATTTTAAGCAAGTTACAATCAAATTATGATCATAATATGCTTAATCTGCGAGGGGGTGGGGTACTTTTTGGTATTTTGTGCTTTAATACAGTTTGTGTGAACTTGTGTTGATCATTAAGTGTGGGACATTCATTGAATTCAATAAGTGAATTAATATTATGGCACATATTCACCATGATGTTTTTTCATTAAAATAATCCACAGTCACAACAGTTATTTTTGGGTTTTTTTTTTTTGGACAAATAAACAATGCTGATCCTAGACCAGTCCAACTGAACCGACTCCAGATCATAACACTGACCCCACAGGCTTGTACTATAGGCGCTAGGCATGATGGGTAATTTTTTCATGCACCCATGGCTCTGGGGGTCAGTCTGGACTCATCAGATCACATGACCTTTTTCCACTGAAACATAATCCAATCTTTATGCCTTCAATCAAACTGATGGTTGTTTAAGGAATATGAAGCTCCAGCATCAGTTAAAGGGATAAAAAAAAAAAAAAAAAACTTGTTGCAGCAGAAACAGTTTAATCACTGCAGTAATTATCCAGTAGAAGGATCTGAACTGTTTGTTTAGATAATGCAGATGGGGATTATTTTTATTTGTTTTGGCATGGCAGGTTTTTTTTGTTTGTTTGTTTTTTGCATATTTGCAGTTTGACTGCATAAGAACAAACCATATTCATTAAGATTTATTAGGGAAGGCTGAGTATAAAGTTAAGACCAGTCTGAGCAAAAAAAAAAAAAAACAACAGAATTTGTAATTCATAATACAACAGCGACTTACTAATTATAAATAAGCAGCAGTATTTGTTGAGCTATTGTGGGGCACATTGTTATTTAATGTTGTGAGCATTAACCATCGTTTGTATATGTATTGTTTAGTTTATACTCTTCCACTGCTGGAATTTTATGTATATTGGTCCTTGTATTGATGTCTGTCTGAATTGTCCCTGGTATTGTTTGTAGAGTATTTTAATGTTGTCGTTGGGGACTGCGGATGAAATTTAGCATGCATGCTAATTCCGGCATATTTACAGCACATCACGTATGTAATGTTCATTAATATGCACTGTCGCGTCTAAATAAACCATTAAATAAATAAATAACAGCAGAATACGAGGAGTCAATATGTTTATCATGAATTGTTAATAAACAAGTAGTTAAGAGTTAATGTGTGTTGTAAGGAGTCATTAATAATTATATGTCTTTTTGGTTCTGTGAGAAAATGCTAAACCAGCAATAAACTGACTTGATGAACATGACCTATTTTTTTGGCCATGCGCCCCCTTCGCCTGTGGTGGATTTTTGCTGTGTGCCGCCTGACACCTGAACCTAGAATTGCCTGTATCATCCCAGTATGGGATAGTGCTGGGTGAATTGGCCCCCACCTTCTTTATTAAGAATAAATTCTTTCATGCAGAACAAAACATAGTGTACACCTGCATTACTTGGAAGTGGATAGAAACATTCCAAAGAGGTCACACAACAACTGAGTGTTCAGAGGAAACGTACTTATCACTTCTTTGGAAGAATAAACTACTGTAAATGCACCTTTATTTTGACAGGTAATAATTTTCATTTGGCAAGAGCCGATGATAATAACATCAACACTCGCTCAAGTATAAGTGATAATATGAAGGGTTTTAATGCCAAACCCTAAAACATGATAGTATTTTGTACTTAAATGTATGACAGAAGGGTGCAGCTCCGTCTTGGTGCACACAGTTAAACATTTCACAGGACATCAGATCTCAGAGGTACCGTATCGCTCTGAGCACTAGAATATTTGTGCTCATTACAAGTGGGCGACCTGGCCAAAAACATCCCATGAATTCTTATTTTCAAGTCGAAGCCTGATCCATGATCACCTTCCTCACCTTTAATAACAAACAGACAAGTTACGACTGATCAATTTTTCCTTTCATTTTCTCTGATTTCTTGAGGCGTTGGCCATGTATAACGGCTTTTGGTTGTTCTTATCTGTTGTTGAATGACTATTTTGCTGTGGTTTTATTAAACCGTGAGCAGTCTAGAGTGAATTAACCCATAAAGACCCAAACATCTACTGACGATCAAAATGATTTACTGATGTAAACTGTTTTACACCCATTGATCCGTTAATCTTATCTATATGTGTCAATAATTGGTGTAAAATCCAGTTTATTATATTTTCATGGTCATCAGATATGACCCATTTGGACATACAGAGGTCTGTAGTTACCATGGAAACACCATCATCTTCTACAACATTGATTCATTAGTAAAACCCATGGAGTTGAATCAATGAGAGTGTACGGACACACTGGGTTTATGTTCAATTAACGATAGATTTTGCTGCAAAATGTATCTTTTTCTTCAGTTTTGTCTTTTTTTGGATATAATAACCCTTAACTTTAATCTGAGCTGTAATGAATGTGTATAGAATCAGTACACTAAATAGAGGAAAATATCCTATTTTCACTTAAAAATACAAAATACAGAGCATAGTATTAGAGTAAATGGTGATAAATGACTTAAAGGTTAAAAATAAAGTAAAATTAATTTGGGAACTGACACAGAAGCAGTACTGGCTTTATGAGTTAACCACTAATCCACATATTCACGTACGTAACTGTGTGACAGCTGCAGTTTTGTTTTTGTTTTTTATTATTAATTACTTAGAATACAGGTACTTTATTTGTCCCACTCCCTTTTTTTAATGAATCAAAACTGTAAATATAAATCTACAGGATCTGTGTCTGGATCTGCATCTGATGGACTTTAAGTAATTCTTAGAAGCACTTTAACTAAATCTGAATAATTAAAGTTAAATTAAAGTTAAATTAAATAATATGCATATAACCATAGATTAAAAAAAAAAAAATTGTAAGGTCCTGGGTTCCACTCCAACACCAGCTGATGGGTGGACCTTTTACATGTTCTCACCGTGTCTGCGTGGGTTCTCTCTGGCTCCTCCCACTGTCCAAAAACATGCACCGATTGGTTAATCTAAACTGCCCATAGGTGTGAATGTGACAGTGATGGTTTGTTTCTATATGTCCGATCTGCTATGAACTGGTCACATGTCCAGGGTGTACCCCGCCTTCACCCTTAAGTAGCTGGGATAGGCTCCAGTGACCCCTGTGA
>JAPSES010074513.1:0-10376 GCA_029822895.1 Maxillicosta whitleyi
GGTATGAAACATGGGGGGTATGAAACATGGGGGGTATGAAACATAGCGGGTATGAAACATAGCGGGTATGAAACATGAGGGATATGAAACATAGTGGTTATGAAACGTGGTGGTGGGTGTGCGCGTACCCTCATGGCCGGGGGGCGGCGGCTGTAGTCCACGGGCTGGCAGCGCAGACTGTAACTGGACGCCCAGGCAGAGGCTGTGAACTACAAACACAAAAGCCTTTGATCTCCGGCTGCTCGCTCTGCTCTGGGACCTTTCATCTCACGTCTTCACACACAAACTACGGCCGAATCACTTCCTGTTTCACAGATAACGCTCACAATGGACACGACACATGGAACCGGGGGGGGGGGGGATCCCCACGGGGACGAGGTGTTTTTGTCCTCCTCGGGGACGGGGAACAAGGACGCTGTCTGTTTGGACACTTAAGGTCACACTGGGGCCCCTGGGGGCCCCTGGGTGCTCGTACCTCGTAGAACATGTAGGCGGACAGGCAGACCATGGACAAGTTGTACAGCAGCAGCACAGGCCTCAGGTGGACGGGCTGGCGCCGGGCCATCAGCTTAGGCCCCGCCCATAAAATGAACAAGTAGCACAGGAAGATGCATCCAACAGGGACGGGGGAGTAGACCAGCGGCCAGCCGTCTGTCCTGTCGTCTGGACAGACAAAGGACAGGGGACGCAGTGAAGACCCAAACATCCACTATCCACCACAAACATCTAAACCAGGGGGGTCAAACATGCGGCCTGGGGACCAAAACCGGCCCGCCAAAGGGTCCAATCCGGCCCACGGGATGAATTAGTCAGAAGAAGATATGAACAAAGATCATAAAATAATGTTAGTTCAATTCAGTCTAAAGTGGGTCAAATAAAACACCAATAAAACACTGGGTCTTTGTGGGTTAATGGTATTACTCCAATTTACTGTTACCAGGTGGATAAGAGCATCATATACATATATATATATATATATATGATATTTTAGATTTAGTCAAAAATGCACTTTTTCTTCATATTTATAAATATGGGATGATAATCATTGAAATTACACAAATACTGAAAATAACTTCAAAAATGCAAAATCCTGAAGATTATGTTATTATTATTATGTTATTATGTTATAATAAACGGTAATAAATCACTTAGGAAATCTTAAATTTGGAATTTGCCTCAAAAGTCATCTTTAATTCGTCTTTAAGGGTTAAATCCAGATACTTTTCCAGTTCAGAATGTTGTGGCCTTTGGAATAATTACGTACGTGTATGTAAATATACTCAGTGAGAAGTGACAAACATACCTCCTTTTTCCAGAATCCCTTGATAAAATAACTGGATTTTCTGGAATGTTGTAACAGTCAGGGGTCCCTGACATGAAAAAAACAAAAACTATCAGTTTATTATGAGATAAAATGGACAAAAACACCAACAGAATAAAACCATGTTTGGGAAATGTGTATGACACCAACAAAATAAAATAAAATAAAAAGAAATGTAGGCGACTCGTTTTCAAACGTCTTTTAAAAGCAGGATATTTGTGTGTTTTTCTGCCTCTTTCACGTGTTGGTTTTTCATAAACATCACGTTCCCGTCAGTGTTCCACTATCCCGCTGTAAATTTGATTAAACCGCCCAGAGATGAGCAGGATTATAATTCAGGGATTACGTTGACTAATCCAAACGTATCTGTTGATGATGGATAATAACTAATAATCCTCCTGATGAAGGACCAGAGGATGGAGCTGGTCAGTGCTGCCACCTACTGACCGGATGTGGATGTTTTTACTTCATCTGTTTTTCATCTTTACATCTTCATTTACCCCATGGGGCAGATATTGGTGTAACTGTTCATTGTTGTCTTTTGGGAGGGTTTTAGCCCCCCCTTGTGGTAGAAATGTACAAATCTGACTGGAATACTGAGTTGAAATGAGTTGGAAATCCAGAAAAAAAACAAAAAAAAAAACACCTTTTTTTGTTTAAAACTACATGTACAGCATTCTGACTGTATCTGTACTTTATTTATTATTTTGATTCAACATTATGCAATTTTTTTAGGTGAATTAGTGGTGGGTGTACAATACACACACACACACACACACGGTGTTTAGACTCTTTTATTTATGTATTTATTTATTTATTTATTTTTGAGTGTTTAGACTTTTATTTATGTATTTTAAGTGTTTAAACTCTTTTATTTATTTATTTATTTTAAGTGTTTAAAACTCTTTTATTTATTTATTTATTTATTTATTTTAAGTGTTTAAACTCTTTTATTTATTTATTTATTTATTTATTTATTTTAAGTGTTTAGACTCTAATGGAGGTTTAATCTTTGAGAAACAAACTTTTTTTTAACCTTTTGATGCCTTCATTCATCAGTATTTCTCTTCCTCTTCTGTTTATTATTTTTATTGTTTTAATTTTAGATGTGACAGCAGAATAACAGCTCGTCCCAGTGACAAGGACAGATAATATTACACATTCTTTACATATTTTTGTCATAACGTAAGTGGGATGAGCGACGACAAACATCACTTGGTGACAGGATGATGATGGGACTGATGAAATGTGGAGGCCACACCAGTGACAAAACAAACCCTTCATGAGCAAGTCTGCAAACTGCAATTTCATGCATTTATGATTTTAAAAAAAAAAAAAAAATAGAAATAAATATGCAGATTAACAGTGTAGTATTCATGAGCAAGAACATTTAACCCGAACCTTCCTGTATCTGTGATATTTCATGTTATAAAAGGTCATTTTGTTTTTGTTTTAATAATGTGTATTAGGGTAGAATCCAAAAGTTGTTCATTTTCTGCTGTCACGTACTGTCACACCCCTTCATTATTACTTCACTCACCTCACCTGTTTTCCACGCACCTGTCCCATATCAGCTGTTACCTGTCACCTATCACCAGTCACACCCCTTCCTAGCTCCCTTGTTGGTTTATTTTCTCCTCTTCCCACGTCAGGCACTTTTTGTTCTCTTATATATTTTGTTTTTTTGTATTATCTGCTCAATAAAGAGCCTTTTTGTTGTCAGTCAAAGACTATTATTAATCCTGACATCTGCATGATTTTTAATATTCTGTTTGCACTAACACCCTTCTCCAAAGTGATAAAAAAAAAAAATGCACATTAGCCAGTGTTGTTGTTAATCATCGACATATGCCACCGTGTAAAAAATAATAATAATAATAATAAATACAATAAAAAATTAAAAAGTAGTCAAATTTTTATGAAGTACATTGAAAAAAGTGAAAAAAATATGGCAACATTTTTGACCATATCAGAAAAAATGCATATTAACCAATGTTTCTGTTACTCATTGACAAATACCAGGTTGCAAAAAAAAAAAAAAAAAACGGATTTTTTTTTTTTTTTTTTGCATACTGGGGGAGAAAAACTTAGTTGTGTTTTTGTATATAAAAAAAATGGTTTTGTTTACATTAGAAACAAAAATATGAGAATTTGGTATTTTTGTGTACAGCTCAAATGAAATACAAAACAAATGTTAAAAAAAAGTTCAGAATAATCTGAATTAAAGAAAATACACTGGTGCTGTGTAGATGACAGAGGCTTAAACACCTGCATTAAACTAACAGTTCAGTGTGTGTGTGTCAGGCTTCACACATGTGACACTGGTTTTAATGGTAACATCAGCTCTGACGGTGGATTTAAAGGTTTACGTAAACACCAGCGGATGAAGTCCAACCAGACAAACATGTTCTTCTGAATTTTCTAACATCTGCACAACGCTGACAAACACCACAGGAACGCACGGGCCATTGTTTTCTGTGTGTGTGTGTGTGTGTGTGTGTGTGTGTGTGTGTCTGTCTGTCTGTCTGTCTGTCTGTGTTAGAATGGATTAATATCTACGGATCTAAAATGTTTAATATTCTTCCAACACATTTAAATAATTAACGTAAAATACAGTTCGTCATCTTTTCATGGTCATCAGATATGACCATATTTGGACGTTCAGAGGCTCCGTAGATACCGTGGAAACACCATCATCTTCTACAACATTAGTTCACCAGTAAAACCCATGGAGTTGGATCAGAACAGTAGTTTTTATATTCAGTTTATGATCGATTTGACTGAAAAAGTCACTTTTTCTTCAGTTTTCTCTGTTTTTGATGCAATCACCCCTAACTTTAATCTAAGCTTTTATGAACATCTTCATGATCAGTGAATTTAATGCAGGAAAATACCTGATTTATCATGATAAAATACAAAATACAGAGGATAATATTATAAATAAATGGTGATAAATCACTTGAGAAAGGTTAGATATAGAGAAAATGTCATTTTGGAGCTGACATAAACATAGTGCTGGGTCTAGGATATCATGTTCAACCTCACTGTTGTCCGTATATGTGCATTAACTTTACTGACTGCCTCATTTTATGTCTGTTTTTTACAACAAAAGAACTGAAACAAAGCCATACCTCCAAATATCACTTCAGTCTTACTTGAACGGCTGCTCTAAAGTCCAGTTTCTCCACCGTTCTCCTGCAGCCTGTTGTAATTCTTCTGCAAATAGGACTTGAACTTACCTCCATTCTGATGGAAGCTTTCTGTTGTTGTTGTCTTAAATTAAACCAGGCTACATTCCAGAGCGCTGATGCCTCTACCTGTGTGCTGTGTCTAAAGCCTGACATGTGGCCGCGTGCTCCTTTTACCAGCAGAGCAGCTCAGGTTCCTCCCAATCTAATCCAGTTTGACAGTGATCCACTGTAACGCACGGCAGCGTTGAACTCTCACCTCATCCTCAAACTCAAGAAAAGCAGATTTGAGTATTTGTTCTGAGCAAAGCCGTTTGTCGTCCATTTCTTTTTTTAAATCAAGTATTAAACGAGCGGTTCAACGCACAACAAACCCCACCCCTCACGTGAAATGGAACTTATTTTAGCATCGATCCAGATGATGTCATCCTGCGTGTGATGATGTCTGCGTATCAACTGCCTCTATATATACGTATAATTCAATAACAAATTGAAATAGAATTGATATTTTTATCAATGTGAAATTTTGTACATTGTAAGTAAATGGAAGAAGAAAAAAGATTTTTTTTAAAATTCATTAAAAAAATTTAACCTTTGACCTATTTTACCCAAAATTTAATGGCATCTATTCTGTGTCACTGCTACTCCACTATGTTGATCCGGTTAGTTTTTGCTGCTCAGTCTGACTTAAAGGGGCGTGGCCTGAGGGGGAAGTGACGTATGTGCACACCCTCTATAAGGCTATTCTCACCTCGCAATTCACTTCACACTAAGCCCCGCCTCCCTCGGTTAATGTTGTGACACTTGTCAAATGTTGGCATCCGATGTGTCACTCCATGGCACTTTGTCAGTGATACCAGAGAGCAAACGGATGGAAAACAGTTGTGAAATATCATAAAAACATACACAGAACGGCCTGCAGAGCTCCATTTACATTATCTGTGGTTGATTTATGAAGGAGGAGCATAAAACTGAAATAAACAAACAGTACCAGCTGCATAAAAGAACAACAATAATGACGTTTCCATTGGACATATATGCAAAACTTTACAGATATTTACAAAATTTAAAATAAAAAACAGATTAAATATGTCATAAATTTAGATAAAGTAGAACAGTGATGCATAGAAGAAACCACTACGAAAACTTTTTCATCCGCTCTTTGTTTATTTCTCAACACAAAATGAAAATAAAAATAATGAATGTCAGTGACATAAACAGTAAGATTTATTTTTTATATTGAATACAGTGGCTTAGTAATATTATAGTGAAGTATTATCAGAGAAAATCAGGACAAATGATTGAGAGCAGCTGAAACTGTAAAGAGGAAAGTGTTTCCATCAGTGACCAGACTGTGGTTTTCTCCACATGCCCCCCCCCCCCCCATCCTCTGGCTCTGTGTGGGTACCAGTACCATTAAGTCCAACCCTGCTCCGCATGCATCCATCTGCAGCCTCCTGCAGGCAGGTTTTCCACCGCAGACTTCATTAACGGGAGACACCAGGGCAGAACCAGACACTTTATCCACACAGAGCAGCGAGGGGTGGAACTGCCAGCAGAGAAACCGCAGTCGCATCACTGATAAAAACAGCCTCCTCCGTGAAAACAATGGAGAGAGCAGCAAATAAAAACTGGAGTTAATTAAGTGGAATCCTAGTTGTGATGGTTATGACTGTGGTGGGGGTGTGAGTGGGGGTGTGAGTGGGGGTGTGGGTGGGTGCTTGGAACAGTGGAATTCTGACGGGTAGAATTGATATGATGCTGATTCTGATGATGAAGATGATGATGATGATGATGGTGGTGGTGGGTGGCGGGCGGACGGTCGGGTTCCTCTGAGTCGTACACGTCAGTTGAATTCGTGTTCGTTCTCTGGTTGAGGTGAAACTGTGCTGTTGCATTCATAACACTGGTCTGAAAACAAACAGAAAAGCGTGATGTCATTATATTGTGGCAGTTGAACGGATTTGACATTATTTCTGTGTCACATCTATGTAAAATTATTAAAGTTTAAAGCAGTGATATTTAGCTTTTTTTTTTTTTTTGTCCCTGTGTTCTACATATACTGTAAATGTTCTGTTTGGGTCTGAATTCTGCATGAATTCAACTCCACAGGTTTATCTTCAACACCATTTCTGACTGATAACACCAGAAAGATGCGTTAAATGTAAATGAGCTACTTCAAGCCCCGCCCCTTCCAGGTTATTGGCTGTGCTGCTCTGTCCCGTTCAACCAACTACTGAATATTTTAGGTAATGGGCTCAGAGTTTGGACAGATTTTCAGTTTTTACTCCGACCGCTGCTGCTGATAAACAATGATGTTGAACTCAGAGAACTGTTTGTCGGACGTCTGGACCTTAGATCTGCAAATGTTGTGATGTAATTAGTTATAAAATGTAACAAATTAAGAAGGAATTGGAACAGGTTGTAGAAATCCACTAGATTTTTGCCCAAATGATTATAAAGATAATTTATCAGCAGCTGGAGGGTTCAAATACACAAAGAAATGAACAGACTAATAATAAAAGTGGATAAAAGTGGGTAAATATGAGCCCATTAACGGTTTTATACTTATAAATTATGATCAATTATTATTATTAACCAAATTTCATTGCCATGTACAATGGTATTTTGCAGTAACAATAAAGCTTATTCTATTCTATTCTGTTCATATCAATCTGCTTCCATTTATTTCTCTAATTTTTCGTTACTATTGACCAGTTTTCATGCCCAAATTTCAGTTTTATGTGGTTTAGTAAAATAATCTCCACTTAATTCAGCATTTTCTTGAAAAAAACAACCCAATAATTTATTTTTTTAAATATACTTGTATGTAATTCAGGCATTAAGGGCATATAGCTATGATGCAGAAACATCAATAATTTTATCCGTTTAAGTATCTTGATTTATTTATTTTGTGTTTTTTGCACGGTTGCACACTTTGGTTTTTACTCACAGTGCAATTGCAGATATTTTTTAAGTAGGTGGCTCTGACTGCAGCCTCTACGTAGGGATAATGCAGGACACTAAAGGGCAACACTATGTGGAAGGTAAGGAGACCACACCTGGAGAGAGAGAAAAAAACAGGAAAATCATGGAGTTTTTTCTTTTAATATGAAAGTCAGTAGGATGCATTTCCTCCGTTTGTCCGTACTGTACCGGTCATAGATCAGGAAGTCGTCTTTGTCACCGTCCAACGCCTCCCACACGTCGTTTTGAAAAGGAGTTTGCTGGTACACGGGGACACCAGGGGGCGCTCTTCTCTTCAGCTCCCAGTACATGGCTCTGGACAGAGCCTCGCGCTCGTTCACGATCATGAACGACACCTCCGTTAGGTTACTGCGGTTCAGCTTATCACGCAGGCCTCTGATTCTGCAGAGGAACGCAAAGAATGCTGGGAAATGAAATGTCTCCATCACTGTGTTTGTGGTCGTATTCTGTGTTTAATTAGTGTTTATTGTAAAAGGAAAATGACGTTCCACTGTCAGTGACTGTAAAAGACTATCATTAATAAGAAGGAGGAACTTATTACCAATTTGTTATATTATGTGTTTGTTTATTCAAAAATAATCATATTTGAGCATTGAGACCCCATGTATCAAATATGATACGTGAGGATTTGGTTGTTCAGAAGGACCCATAAAGGCTCCTGTTTCAAAAAACTGTAAAACCAAAACCCGGGTAAATGAACAGCCCTTTTACGGCCTCAGTTTGACCCTGTTGGTACATACAGCAGTTCCAATGGTAAAGTAGAAGAAAAGTGTCTGAAAATGGGACGAACAGGCAACATAGTAGATGAAAATGTATTTGCAGACTCCCCCTATAGCTCTGCCATGAGGCATCCTCATACATTATTGAGCCAGTGATGCTGCATTTAGGTACCTGCAGCAAATACCAATATGGAGAATGATTTACACTATATATATATATATATATATATATATACACCACTAATGCATACCTTTGTGCAGTTTTAGATCTAGAAAATGAATGTGACTTATTTAATAATGAGCCTGAAACTTTAATACACTTATTCTATCAGTGGAACCACTTCTTACCCAATGGACTAAATCAGAAAAGTATTTATTAAAGTCCAACACTCTGTTGTAACGATTTTAACTCAATTACCTGTTTAATTCACCAAGAAAGCAGCATTGTACACTGTTAACTTATTCATATTGTTTGGTCAATTCCACATCCATAAATGTAAAGTGTTGAAAACAACCCCCGGTTTACAGATGATGTGATATTATATATTTGTTGTGTGTGATACTACAGCAGGGGTGTCAAACATGCAGCTCCTGGGTCAAAACCAACTTGGCAAAGGCCTCGTGGGATGAATTTGTAAAATGCAAACATTACACTGAATATATGAACAGTCATTAGTGTCAAAATGAGTGTAGTTCAGGTTCCACATACACACCAATATGATGTAAAGTGGATCAGAACCCTAAAATGTTATTAACTAATAAAAACTACAAATGCTTCTCCAAACTCTCCTTCTCCAAAAAAAAAAAGTGAATAATCTGAACAAATATGAACAACTGGAAATGTCTTAAATTAGCATATGACGTTCATCATATTTGTTTTTCCTATTTTATCGGAGTGCTCGCCTAATTATCACTAAAACATTAATATTTGTGCCTGAATCACTTCCTTCACGGTGAACAACCTCGAAAACGACCCCCATCATAAACACAGTCCACTTGTTTACATAACAAACCAAAACGTCACTCAAGCCTTTTTCGGAAAAGGCTTTGGCACTAAATGCATTGTGGGAATTCCAGCGTCTGTTGAACACAAATGTGGCCCCGTGACGTTTTTACATTATTATTTTAATCCAAAGCCACGTAGCCTAAAGGGATTCAAACCGGCAACCTTCCACACCAAAGGCAGGGGTGTAAACCACTGAACTACCTGGTCATGTGTTCTTACTTGGAGGCCTGAGTGAGACAGAACTGTCAGCTGGCCTTCAGCAGCGCCACCACGACCACGTTCCCCAGCAGCTCCGTCATGGGCGCGCGTCCCTTTATGTCCCAGTAGGGGGAGGGTTTGCAGATCCTGGAGGCGTCGTTGTCGCCTTCTACCACCAGAGTGACGTGTGAGGCCCAGACCAGACCTGGCAGGGCCACGCACATCCACAGCGACGAGGGAGAACGCATTTTCCCTGGATGGACGCCCACGCTGGAGGAGAGAACGTCAGTGAACGCTTTCACGCACGGTTTTATTCTCCTTCAGGCACGAAAAAAACAATGCATTTGAAGTTTTTGAAAAAAGGGTTTTTCCACGGAGCCATAAAAAGTCCTAAAAACATTCAGATTTTCCATTTATGGTCATAAATTCCATTCATCAACATTTTAAATTGATCTGATTGTTCATTTATTGGTGGGGGGGGGGGGGGCCGTGGCTTCAGTGGTGTGTTCCAGTGACTGAGTCATTCTATATTAAAATACGTCACTGGTTTGGCCTGTAGTTCTGATTTTTTTAAATTTATTTTATCTTATGTTATTTCAACTTATCTTATATAAATAATGACTGAATTTTAGTCTTGGTTTAACTATTAGGGGTATAAATATTTTCATGACTTAATGTATATATATATATATTTTTTTTTTTTTTTGCTCTAAAACTGGAAAAAAAAAAGTGACTTTTCATTATTTATCCGTTATTATTTTACTGGTCTGGTTGAGTTTAAATCATGTTTATACTCACAAACCCAGGCTCATTTTCTGGCTGATTTTTTCAAAATGTCCTGAACTAAACAGTCTGATCCCAAAATAATAATAATAAAAAAAAAACCTCATTGTCTCTATCATCACATGCAGAGATAATATGTTTATTATTTATTATGGGCCAAACAACTGAAGGAC
>JAPSES010074514.1:0-10375 GCA_029822895.1 Maxillicosta whitleyi
GTCCATACCCTGAAATTCACACCAGATATAGTTCTAGTCATTTTAGACACATTTCAGTGCTAAGGTTTTGTGGGGACGCATTTTTTGTCCCCATAAATTTTTGTGTCCCCAGAACAACTGTGTATTCATACTCGTGTCCCCACACAACATAGTTTTACAAGCACACACACACACACACACACACACACACACACACACACACACACACAAGAACAAAAACTCCCACCATGCTGTGATCACTAAAACCATAAGGTTTAATAACAAATCACATCTACATGCACTCAGGTGTGTGTTTGTTGTGATAGCAGATCAATCACAGCCTCACAAATTTCACATCATGGCAATCAACAGATAATAAAAAGTGGATGTCATCTTCTCAAAGCCTGACATGAATGCCAGAGTTGCTGCAGTTGCACACTTATGATGTGCTCCGTGGTGCCGAGAGTGAAAATTAAACATTATTCCATATTGTATTTGTTCAGAGTGCGTGTACTTTTGTGTTACGCTAGTTTTAGTGTCTCTTCTTCGCTCTAAGAATTCTCCACTAATTTTCATTGCAAATCAAAATTTCCATAAATCTGCTGCCGCTTCTGTTTCATCCAGTTGTTTGTAAGGCTGCTTCATTTACATTAGGAGATTCTCTGCATTCACTGACCCTGTGTCGGGTGTACTTTGCATCAAACATCAAAAGTAATGTTGCAAACAAAGCTCCTGTTTTTACATTTGAATGCAGATTTTCTTCCATTCTAGGCTGCTGTTTCTTTGCATTAAAGTGCCATTCCACTGTTGGAGGTTCAAGCCCGACTGACTACATTTACATAACCACTAATATTCCTTTTTATCCTAATTCCAAATCAGCTATTTACATATGTGGTCACTACAAAAAAAAAAAAAAAAAAAAAAAAATCCCTCCAATATTCCTGTTCATATGCTGCTGTGACACTCCACTGAAAATAATGCCTTTTCAGAGTTTTCCACTGGAGACAGATGTTCCACTGTGTGAGCTCAGCCTTTCTATTTTGCTCCATCAAGCATTGCCTACAAAAGAGTCAGCTTTTTGATATTTGCTTATGCTTTAAACTTGTTGATTTCCTCTGCCATACTGTTCAGCAATATGCGTGTTCCTCTTTCTGACTAGAAATGTGAGCTTTATTTACTGTCAAGTCCAAAATCAGAGAACCCAAATGCAGAGACTGAAGCAGGATTTAAGTTTTATACATTAAAACTGTTTATTTGAGTTTACAAAAAGCGACTGGGTAGCCTAGTGGTTAACGCCACCGGCTTTGGTGTAGGAGATGGCTGGTTCGAGACCCTTCCGAAAGATCCTTTATGCTATATATCCCTATGCCTGTAGCCACAAGGGGGCAGTGTCTCATTGAGAAATACGGAGGGTTGTGTCAGGAAGGGCATCTGACATGAAAAACTTGCCAAATCAACATATGATTGTGATTCATTGTGGCAACCCCTGAAGGGAAAATCCGAAAGAAACATTCACATTTGAGTTTACAAAAAATGACTTAGTCAAAATTAGTAAATGGTCCGGTCCGAGTGGGTAATCCAACCACAATTGTGAAGGACAGGCCAAGGGTTGGTAACCAGGTCAACAGGGAAAAAAAAAAAAATAGTATCCAGGCAGAAGCACTGGCAGGGAACAAACAGGGTCTAGTCAAAGGACAGGGAGGGTCAAACACAGATGCACAGAGAAGCCAGCAAAAGCACATGTAGGGGCAAGGCAGAAACAGACTACAGTAATAGGCAAAAAGGTCCAAATCCACAGAGGCAGTCCAACAAACGGAAGCACCGACAGGGGGAGAAGACAAGGTTCAGAAGGTCCAGGAGTCAAAACGGATCATGATCAGGCAGGTCAGGAGGAATAAACGCTGGTAAGTATCACTCAGAGGCAAATACAAACTGGCAACGAGACAAAGGAAGCACAGGGTATTTATACACAACTGGGGAGAGGGACAATGAGACACAGGTGCAACATATTGGGGTGGGGTCAAATAAGGGAACAGGAAGTAAAGACACCAGACACGACACAGGGGGAAGATTGACACAATAAAACAGGAAGTGACAAGACAAGAACCCAAACACTACGGTCCAGCAGCAGACATGATAATGTATACCAGAGGGGTCAAGTTCAGTTTAGTTCAGGGGTCAAATACAGCCCAATGTGACCTCAAGCAAGCCGGTCCAGTAAAATAATAACATAATAACCTTGTTTAGTTTAGTTCAGTCAGTTTCAGACACAAACATAATACAAAACACAGGAGAAAAAAAAGACCAAAAAAATGAAAATGGAACAACTGTTGTGTCTAGAAGGGAGTAACCTGTCCTACCCCCACATTCCAGTCTTCAGATTGTTACTGTTTAATGGTGTTATACAACGTAAGATTGTGATTATCTATAAACATATATACACACCCCTACAAACCTGCACACCCATACACATACACACACACAATTAGATAGATAGATATTTACATTTGTATAACACACACACACACACACAAAATTAGATAGATAGATAGATATTTACATCTGTATAACACACACACACACACACACACACACAACAACAACAACCTGACACCCCATGTTGTGACTGGATGGCTTAGTGTAGTGATGCCTACATGCCTATACCTTGTAAGTCACTTTGGATAAAAGCGTCAGCCAAATGTAATGTAATCTGTGTCCATTATTTTGAATGTTTGCCTGAGGTCTTCCCCCACCTCATTCCAAAGCTGAACCCCACACCCCGCTGCACACGCATAACTGCCTGGACTTTGAAATTCCCACATCCCCTCAGGTTATATCCCCCCTCTCTATGGGCAAAGTTTTTGGATGTTGGCTGGTAGTTCATTTTTATTGGCATTTGTATAGAAGTAGAGCTGTAGAAAAATGTACCAAATCCTAGAGTTTTAATAGTTTTGACTGCAGGAATAATAAGTGAGTATGATGAAAGACTTCAACTGCACATGTTGGTACTATAAAGAGAGGGTGTAGAGTAGTTTTGTAATTATTGCCCCATAATTCTATACAGTAGGTTAAGTATGGCAGGACCAGACTGCCTTATAATCCAGGGTGTGTTTAATCTTGTTTAGCCAGAAATAATTATCCAAATTACATCCTGAAAATGTGAATAACCTAAAGAACCACATTCAACCTGAAATTTCTCAAGAAAAATGAATGAAATTTCAACAATTTTATTAACCCAACTTATGGGTCCCAGTGGATCTACAAATGTACCAAACATGTATTAACATTAATTAATATTGTTAACATTGCACTTATTCTTCTTTAGATGTATCAGGCTTTTCCTATGTGTTCAGGTTATTGACATTTTATTGTGAAATGATAAATTAGAAATGTAAATATTTTTATAATGTTATTTTACTTTTTCACATTATGAAGAGGAATATTTGGAGTAATCTGTATATATAAGTTATTATGCTATTATTTTTTTTTTTACTTGATATCACGTTGGATTTTTATGTGCCCCTGAACTAAATAAGTTTGACACTATTAACATTCAATGTCATTTTTGTGTGTTGGAAATTCATCTGTATATTTGACACCTCTGGTTTAGAGCATCCAGCTTTTCCAGGGGGGATCTTTGTCTTGTTTTTTTTTTTTACAGCTGAGCATAAACATCAGCTGTGTGTTGCAACCTGCTGTAAAACTTACAAATGAAATTCATTTTCCAGATTTGCCGCATACAGTCCAGAGTATCCTCATAAAACCAGAATAATACCAGCGTATCCCACGTGTCTGAATCACAAAATTGTCAATTTGGAAAAATGCCTGATTCAGAACATCCTCGTAGAATATACCGTTTACATGACGCCCACTGATTTTCTGACCGAAGATGAAAGAATCCAATCTCTGGGTGTAGCCACGTCATGACCTTGGTGTTGATGAAGAGATACCAGATGCTTTTCTGCTTCTGAGTAGTCTGAGAATGCTGATAATTAACCACTATTATGTCAAAACTTGACTCCATAATAATCAGATGATCTTAAACATTACAATTCAAACTGCAATGCTACTTGATAAGATTAATCATTAACCCATAAAGACCTTCCACTACTTTTGTGGCAGTTCCCAGGTAAATTAATCTTTCTATTTAACCTTTTTTTAACTGATTTATCACCATTTCTGATCATGTTATGCTCTGTATTTTGCATTTTATCAGTCAAAATCAGACGTTTTCTATTATTTAATTCACTGATCATGTAGATGTTCATTAAAGATCAGATTAAAGTTGAGGATTATAATATTAGAATAAAATGAGTGATTGTTTTTACGACTCTTTTTCCAAACATATCACATCATCATACATCAAATATTAACATTAGAGTATTGGTAAATTACCCCCCCATACACATAAGGAGTCTTTGATATGACACAATAGTGGCTTTTTATCTCACACACATCGACTTTGAGTCTAAACATAATATACACGCATACATACATACACATACATATGGCATGTGGTCATTGTCTTTTTAGTGTGAATCCTCTTTTTTTCCCTCTTTGTTTTCAGGTATTTGCTCCATTTCGCAAGATATTTTTCTGTCCTGTATCCTATATGACATCCTTACATCTGCTGTTACTCTTCCTACTTCCATCATCCACTCCTGGAACCGAGGTTCTCCATATTTCTTCCAGCTCCTCATAATAATTTGTCATTAGAACAGTCTGTACGAAGTGAGTTTTTCAGTTAAATCTATCATTATCTGAGCATAAACCAAATATCCATCCACTGTCAGTAGCACGGTTTCCCACTAAATAAAACCAATACTCCACCATTTCAACAAAGTGCTACTTGTAGATGTTTCCATTGAAGGATGTTTGGCTCCTGGTGCGTGATTCTAGTAAAGTCCCATCTTGCGACATGTTGTAATTCTCATAAAATACTGTATAGTCCTCGAAAGAACCTCGTTTAAGGAAGATGGACATGCTGAGTTTCCGTCCAAACCACCGTGGTGTTGGCACTGGGGTGTCTGTTCATCTACTGCTGTTACAGTGACCGTCTTAAACAAAAGAAGGAAACGCATAAGTATCCTGAGGCAAAGGCCTTATTTATGGCAATGGCCACACACAATGGATTTCTGGGAGAGAATTGTACATCAGGAATTCACCAACCAGCTGTGGATCCAGAATTTCCAAATGACCCAAGTTTAATGGACTGTGTGATGTTATTGAACCTCTGATGTCACCAGACTTGTCATGCCCTCGGGGAGCAGTTCCGACACAACAGTGAGTGGCGATAGCCTGATACAAACTAGAATCACCTGTTCTGAGTCAAGGGTCATAGGTCAGACGTTTGACCTGAGCAAAACCACTTCATAGAGATGGATGAAAATGCACAAGTGTGTTTCCTGTACACTATACTTCTATATCAAAACATCTCAAAAACCACATCATAAGAGCGTAAATACTTTTTTTTTTTGCGATCTTTGACAGTTTTTGCTACATTTGGGTGTTTCCACTACCAATTTTCTATTATGCAATTTATATTTTGTGTATTTCTGAGGGTGATGGAAACCCAGGTAGTGATTCAACTCCATGGGTTTCACTGGGGAATCAGTGTTGTAGAAGATGAAGGTGTTTCCATGGTAACTACAGAGCCTCTGAACGTTCCAAATGGACCATATCTGATGACCATGAAAAGGTGACGAACTGTATTTTACATCAATTATTTCAATTCATTGATATTTTTAATCATTTTATATCAGTAGATGCTTTGGTTACCTGTGACTGTTTGGGTCTTTATGGGTAAAAAAAAAAAAAGGAGGAAAGGGACAGTTTGAGCCGTTGTGTCAGTTTAGTTCCATTTTAGCAGCTGTTGGTTAAGTAGCCAAACTACTATGATTTATATCTTAAATAAATAAACAAACACAGTTAAGAAATCCACTGCGAACCACCACACATAGTACTGTAAACATTAGAAGAATGTTTAGTGATGTCAAGGAACAATGATTTATTCACAGTGATTCATTTAATACAAATAAATCTAATTGAGGCACGGGGGAATCTTTTTTTCTTAGTCCTCAGTATCAATAACATTTTGAATATTGACCATTTCTGAGTAATAGTGGAATTATATAAACATGTTCAGTGAAATTTCCATTTAGCATAATTCTATAATTACCACTCAGTACATTGTGATTTATATACAGAATAATTTTAATAAAACTTGATCTCATTGATGTAAATTAAATAATCAAAGGCAGTTTTCTCTGTTACCTGTGTGCGCACCACCATCCACTGCTTATGTGATGTAATGTTTCAACCACAGGCTCCGCCCCCCATCTTCTTAGTCTATAGAATTTACAGAGCAGTGATATCACCTCTGAAGTGAAAACATATTTAATATCTACATTTATAAATACATGTACATTTTGTTTTGATTTGAATGGGAGGGTTTAGATATGGTTTGATATAGTAAAAAACAGCAGTGATGTGAAAACAAATGGTAAAATGACTTATTTAAACCGAACCTCAGTGTTTTCCTTATGGTACTCAGTGTGCTTTCATTGCTTGAATCTACATATTTACATAATGTGGGATGTGAACTGCAGTTACTGGTGACAGAGTCCTAGATTGAGTGAATCTACCATCCACCCCAACCGCCTCCTGTCCATTTAAGTAAAAGCAAAAAGGTGTTGGATTCTTCAGTGACAAATCACCCTGACATCACACGTATCTGTGGTTTGCAGTCACCTTGGTGTCAACATTTTTTTTTTTTTTTGGCAAATTACACTGAGATTACACTACCTATCATACAATGACAGCATTTCTCTGGCAGCCAGGTTGTATAATCACACAGTTTCCCATAACTAGGACAAAAATAGAAATACATTAGCATTTTTATGATTAAAATAGAGCCACTTTGACCACCTCGGATGATAAAGTAACACTTATTTTGCACTTTAATGCAATGAAACATTAATTCAGCAAAATTATGAGGATCCAAGAAAACACTCAAAACTTTAAAGTGTTCTTTTCTTTTCATTATAGCAAAACATTTCTTATATTTGTGAATAATAATTTGACAAGATAGAAATAGATTAGATTAGAATGTGCCATAACTACATTGATGTTTTGCTTTTTTAAATGGAATTCTATATTTTAAACCATTTCCCTGTGCTCTACATAAACTGTAAATGCTCTTCTTCGGTCTGAATTCTTCATTAATTTAACTCCACAGGTCCATCTTCAACAATATTTCTGACTAATGACCACAGAAAGGTTGTTTTGAGCGCTGGCCCTTTAAATGCAAATGAGTCACTTTATGCCCCACCCCCTCCAGGTTGTTGACTGTGCTGCTCTGTCCATTTTAGGTAAATGACTCGATATTTGGACATATTTTCAGTATGGACTACTCAGAGAAATGTTCGCTGGAAATCTTGACCTTATATGTGGAAATGTCGTATGACATAATAAATGACAAAACTAGTTATAAAGCAACAAACTGTGAAGGAATTAAAATGGTTGTAGAAATCCACTTGATTTTTGTCACAGTGAATACAAAGATGTATTTACAGCACCTGGAGGTTTCAAATTCAAACTTTATGAACTATTAGGGTCCAAATAATCAATGAACCAAACACTAATAAAAGTGGGTTTAGCAAATTTGAGCCCTTTAAGACTTGAGGTATTACCTGCTTAAATATAACCAATAAGGCCACACCTATAAATAACCCCTTAGAGCCAACCCTTTAGGATGTCAATATGCCATATTTGTCCACATTTTCACTACTTCCAGCTGTCCCATGGACATTTGGACAGGGGCAGTTTGCACCCCACCCAACTCTGGAACCGCCTGAAAGTCAAAACTCTGGGAAAAGCACTCACATAGACACCTCTTATCCTGTGTACCAGACCTACATAGAAAAGGACAAAGAGGAATACTTCTGTTCTGTGTTGAACATTCTGGTAGTTTTGCCAAGATGTTGGTGTGTTGATTTACGGTTTAATAAGATGTTCTTATTCTTTTTCTCACCATCACTGCTTGCCCTCCCATTCAACCTCTGCTATTTTTCCTCTCATTTGCTGAGCGGAGCTGACATCCAAAGTTAGACAGGTATTTTTTTATAAAGTTCAAGTGACAAATGTTACATACTTTTACCAAACTCCACTCTGAGGAAGTTACTTTAAATTAGAACACTCTCACCTAAACACACGTACAATGACACGTTATCAAATATAGTGCCATTTTAGTGATTTGTGTTATTGGGACTACTAGGTGAATTCTGATGTTTTTGTTTTTTAAAAGGTTCACCAGTGCCCCCTAACCCCCAGCCACATAAAAAAATGTACCACCCATTCTCTTTCATTCAGATTAAAACACCTCCAGTGCTCAAACTGCCAAAAGATGGAGAAAGAATGAATGACTGTGTAATATTTTGTCATGTTTTTCACCCCTTAAACAATTGAAATTAATATTTACCACTACTGTACAACATTCCAAAGGAGCCCAGACCTGAAGTCCTACTGAAAACTGGACTTCCACAATATGCACAAAGTTGTAAGGGCATGATGATCACTGGTTGTGGCTTTAATAATATCATCATCATCATTATCATAAACATATATATGAAATGTGTTTCTTTAAATAAGACAAATTGCACCACTGCGGTGAATGACTTTCCTTAAATCAGTGCTCTCAGTATGTCGTCTGCCTGGTCAGAGTGGTGCAGCCGAGTGGAAATTACCACATGGAACATGAAATGAAAGGCTGGCTGCTAGCTGCTGGGAAACACAGACAAATAGAGACAGATGATGACAGGTCGATCTTCAGTGTCACCTCATTACTCTGATAGCTTTCACATTATTCCAGTGTCACATCTACGCAAAAAATCCAACATTTTGCATCATCTGCCTCACACTGGCTGATCATCTCTATTTGTCAACACAATTCGGCCAGAGTAAAGGAAACACAGGAGACGAATTGTCATTCATCCTGCAGCAATAACATTCACTGACATTCACATGAACCCATAAAAGCAAGCAAAACAATTCTCCATCCCTGACCCATCGTCTGATATTTTCCCCCGGCAGAAATGTCCATGCATAGTGATGCCATACAGCAGACAAACAGTGTCTCAGCAGAAAGCCGAGCTTCCAAGTCAGGTCACGTTTGCAACCTTCACATGGGCCACAGAGGCTATGATCAGACAAAGTGCATGCATCCCTGCGCTGATGATCCTGCACCTCAGGTTTCCAAATGAGACCTCTTATCTTCAGCTCAGACAGAAGCTTCAGGATGAGACCAAAGACTTGAAGGTTTTGGTCCTTGAAGTCCACAGGGGCAACAAGAACCTTTTCAGGAATTATCAGGGCTAATGTTAAACCATGAAGGATTCTAACACCAAGTTGTGTTGCATGTTTGTTGACATATCTGAGATAAGGCAGATACAGTTTGTTATCCCACTTACTGTGTGTAATGACATATTAGGAATTTTCTGCATATTAAATAAATGTGTGTGTGTGTGTGTGTGGGGGGGGGGGGGGCGTATGCAAGTCTCTAGAAAAAAAGACTATTCTACACATGTGAAAATGCAGAAATTTACAGCAATTTCAAGTTTTTAACCCATAAGGACCCTGTGTAACATTTGTGGTCAGTTCCCAACTTCAATTTTCCTCATATTTAACTGTCCTTAAAGAATTTATCATGATTGTTTTATGATATTATCTTGTGCGCTTTGTGGGAGGTTTTTTTTCCAGTGAAAATCAGGTATTTGCCTATATTTAATTTATTAGTCACGTTGATGTTCATAAAAGCTCAGATTATAGTTATGGAATATTATATCAAAAATAAAATGAACTTTTTGAGCCAAAAATGTCATTAATTGAATATAAACCAAGTGTATTTATCCACTGTCATTGGTCCAACTCCATGGGTTTTAATGGTAAATCAACGGTATCCATGGCAACTACTGAGCCTCTTAAATGGCTCACATCTGATGACCATGAAAATATGACAAACTGTGTTTTACACCAATCATTTACATGAATTAATGACTCAACAGGGATTAAACAGTTTACATCTGTAGATGATTTTGGTAGATGGTAGATGTTTGGGTCTTTATGGGTTAAATCAAATTCTGTTATCATTAGGTTTAGAAGAATAGAAGATTACATGTTTCCAAAATAAATACATGTTTTGGACATAATATGTTTTTACAAAATAGATTTGGAGTTAACAATCACTAACTATCTAACCACAGCCTGTTAGACCAGTCAGAGTAAAGGTTACAAATATAGACCGTGTTTGTTAACAAATTCATGGGTAGCTCCCACGTGGGTATTAATAGTTCATTGTAAAAGTTTGTTTAATATGATATTTAATTATAAAATCCACAAG
>JAPSES010074515.1:0-10373 GCA_029822895.1 Maxillicosta whitleyi
TAGAGAGAGAGAGAGAGAGAGAGAGAGAGAGAGAGAGAAAGAGAAAGAGAGAGAGAGAGAATAGAGAGAGAGAGAGAATATATAAAAGACAGCAATGTTTCTGAATCATAAACCAGTTGTTTATAGTGAACATCTTACAAACTCTAAACAGAACAAACACAAAATTGTCTTTAGTTGAAGTTGGACCTTTAACTGTGACCTTTAATCGATCAAATATCCATCAAGATGTGAAGTTTATATAAAGTTTTCTTCAGCCTTGTAGAAAATGTAATGTGTGATTAAGAGGTTTTCAGCTCCTCCATGTGCAGTCCAGGTCATGTTTAAGGAACTCTGTCCCTTTAACTCCTGCTCATTCAACTCTATTCATTGTCCAATGTGTTGTCAGTCGGAGGAGGGGGGGGGGAAGAACGCTGGGGGTGTACTTCTCTCATCCTTTTATTTTACTTTTGTTCATCTTTGCTTTTTTAAAAGCATGTTAAAAGTTGTATTTCAATACATTTTGCTCATAAAAATGTTAAAGAGCATGTCCTGTCCGACAACACATAAACATATTCACTTTGTTTAGTTCACATTAGTTTAAAAAAAAAAGCATGTCAAATATTTCGAACCATGTGCTTATTGATGGAGTCAGTTTTATAAACCAGATGACAATACTGCCACCTGGTGGGAACACTTATAATATCATCTTATAGCACAGTGTAAATGTAAAACTGGATGAATATTTTAGATTCAAAGTCTTTAGTTCGATGCTTTGATGGTAATATAATATACAATTTTTCCTGAAATGGGGGCAACTAGTATATGGTGGTTAGTCCATGGGCTACTAGTCCATGATGGTCTGGGGGGCTACTGGTCCATGATGGTTAAGCCACTGCAGTTTTCTAAAAGCATGTACAAAACTTGTGGTAACCCCTCGGGATTAAAAAGCTTCATATAAATAGATAAGAGTGTAATTAAAACAAGTCTGAATATAAGAAAAAGATAGAGTTCAACTTCTTATTGGATGATATCAAAATATAACAAATTATACATGATTATAGACAGATGTGAAACATAATACATTTAGATTACAGAAAATAACACCAGTCCTAGACCCAGTACACGCTGGAGGGGTTCTATTGTTGGATGTCCTCAGAATGTCTCAGTCTGCCCTAGAGGAGGAGGAGGAGCTGGAGAAGGTGGGATGGATGGATGGATGGATGAATGAATGAATAATAAATGCTTAAAACAGTGTGTTTCACTAAAATAGAAAAACTCTCAACTATTAACATTTGCTCAAAAATGCTTTTTGTTCTTGGACATTCAGTATATATATTATTTCCAGGTGTTTTTTTTTTTTTTTTTTTTTTTTAGCATGTGTTGAAGTCTCTGAAACAGTTTCTTTCTATTGGTAGTTTAGTCCCACATTCACAGCTCATACATCCAGGAAGTTCATCTTCTGTTCTGGGAAGTTCTCCTCCTTTTATGACCCAACCCCCACCAACCCCCACCCGCTTTGATGTTTGTAGGGACAAGAACATGGCTGTCAGAAGACTATGACACATATCACCTAGGGAAAAAATAAAGAAATATACCAGAAGGGTATTACTGTGTATGATATTCATCTAATTATATATTATATTCATGATTAACAAACTGTGTTACTTCCTGTTGTTGAGGTGAAGGTTGTCTTTTCTGCAGTGACTCCTCCTCCTCCTCCTTTTACAAATATCTGCAGGGACTTCTGAGCTGAAAACTGATTTTCATTGTTCTTGTAACAATGAACATAAAAAGCTATTCTGTGTTATTTCTAAACAAAATAACAGAAGAGGTTTTTTTTTTTTTTACATTCAGGTTTTTTTTTTTAATTTTTTTTAATTTTTTTACTTTTCTTAAAAAATACTGTTGAATATGGTTTAAAAACGAGTCATTGGCTAAAGTAGCCTGTCAACACACAACAATCGAGGTTATTGGCTCAGCCAAAGTAGGCTATTTTTCCAAAAACAACAACAAAAGGCTGCAGTCATTGCCCCACTGCTGGATGCATGTGAAGAAGACACTGTGGGAGAGAAGCACAGACAGATCTCATGTAGCATGATGGAACTTTTTGCAGAGTAGACTGTAATTATAACAAAGCGACTACTACTTATGCAAACAGCAATTAGGAAAGGCAAATTCACCTAGATCTAGTTATTCTTTCTGCCTCCTGCACGTCAAGTGGTGTAACATGACCAATTCTTGACTGCGTCACTGAAGGCGTGCTTTGTAAGTTCTCTGTCACACAAACAAAAGACATGAATAATACAAAAGTTGTATGAGATATCTTCAATCTAATGTCATTACTAGGTGAACCTAGGGGAGGCTTTTTTTTCTTCACATTTCCTTTTATAGTGGCAGCTCAGCGCAAACTGTGGGGAGGTCGTTTTGAACTACCAGCTCTACCTGTCCCTAAATCCCCCAAGATCTCTCTCTCTCTCTCTCTCTCTCACACACACACACACACACACACACACACACACACACACACACACACACACACCCTTGATCATCTGACATTATTCCCCAGTGGCGGTTCTAGCTTGAATGAGACCACCTCTAACTTTCATGGTTAGGTTAGGTTTTTGAAATGTTCTCTACAGCAAATGAATGAGGAAAATGAGAGAGAACGTAGAGTAGAAGAGGTGAATGTTGTGGACCAGGAAGTAGTAAAGATTAGTAAGGATGAAGGGAGGAGGGCATTGAAGAGGATGAGGAGTGGAAAGGCAGTTGGTCCTGATTATGTACCTGTGGAGGAAGTGTCTAGGAGAGGTGGCAGTAGAGTTTCTGACTTGGATGTTCAACAGGATCTTAGTGAGACAATTCAGACGAATGGAGGAGAAGTGTGCTGGTGCCCATTTTTAAGAACAAGGGAGATGTGCAGAGTTGTGGCAACTAGAGAGGAATAAAGCTGATGAGCCTTACAATGAAGTTATGGGAAAGAGTAGTTGAAGGTAGACCAAGGACAGAAGTGAACATTTGTGAGCTGCACCTGTTATGGCGGCATCTGCTGGTCAGCCCCTGCCACTACTGGAGGAGGAGGAGGACTGTTTTTTTTTAGTATGTGTTGTATTGAAAAATGCATTATGTGTGTGTTTCCCAGAGTAAACAGACCAGTACCTCACTGAAGCTGTCTCTTTGTAAGAAGGGAGGTTAATGATAAGGTTTACATTTCTGAAATCAGTTCTGTCACTGATTCAGGATTAGTAAGATTTAAATTGTATGATCAGGTATAGAAATAGTTATGACACGCTATTTCAACTTATTCGGTTAATACGGACACGAACAACCACTACGCGTCCATCAGGCGGCGACATAAGGTCCCTACATTGATTTTCTTCCAAGGAAGAAGAGTTTTCGCAACTTCCGGTAGTGACGTGCGCGCGCACGGCTGAACTGCACGTTGACATTGGGATAGTAACCTAACAGGACTCCCTTGCAGACATCTGAGACAGGTAAGTTTCTTCTTTTTTTTAAATGTTTTTAAGGATTGTCTACATTTAGCGTACACCCTAGAAACACTGTTACGAGCGTATTTTAAACTAGCCTGTTCAAAATGACCTGAGTTTAAGGAAATGTCTTAATGGAAAACATATGTAACCGTTAGCATAGCTGCTAGGTTAGCTCCCTGGCTAACCTTCCCTCAGGTTGAATAACGAATGCTAAGCTAGCTGAACTGAAACCGGACCGCGAGGTTAACCAAGGATACTTTTGTACCAGGATACAGTATCAGCCTTTATATTTAATTGAAGTCCAGTTGCTTTCGATAGGTGTGCTGTAGGTCATATTTGGTTACCATAATTTACCATAAAGTGCTCATTAAAGTAACTATGTTCCTGTTGTGTTGTCAAATAGGTCCTTTAAATAAATAATGTGTAGCATCCATTTCTTAAATCTCCTTGTTACCTGTCTGTGGTGTGTCTTGAAAATGCGTTCGTTTATACAGTTTTCTCTTCTTCCCTTGTTAAAGTAGGAGATGGACGTATGTAATATTTATTATGGGGCTGCTGTTCAGAGATTTCATCCTACACTCAAACCATACACTGTACATATATTCGATCCGGTTTGTGGTTCATTTATAGCTGTAGCTTTCGTAACACATTTTCTGATACTTAAGGCTACACACGAAAGTCAGTCCGGTTTTTGACAATAGTGCATGGACCCCAAGATACCACAGTGTTTTGTGTTTGAGTTGAACTAACATGCTTCATGTTTATGTCCATCATTCAGAATAAAATGGGTGCTTCCATGTCCACACCTGCTGCTCCCACAGTGAGAGCTGAGGCCATGGTAGCTGTTCCTCCTCAGGGCTGCCCCATGCATCAAGAGGCTCAGCCTGTCAAAGGTGGGTCACAGAAGGCTGGGGATGTGGACCAGTTATTACAATGGGACCAGAACAAGGGGTGACACAGGGACACACGTCCTGTTCAATAACTTCTCTCCATGTTTAATTCATGTATAAATAGGTCTGAGTAAGTACTTTCACTTGACATGTGTTACAATTTACAGATCGATTTTGAGATACAGTACTTAAATTACTGCATGACACAGGGACTCAAAATTAACTTTTTTTTCACTTTATACAAATGTACAAAAGATGCTCTTCCCATAAGAAATGGATCCTAAATGAAACCTAGGGTTTTAGCTGTAAAATTAAAATTGTGATCAATATTGGATAAAAATGTTTAAGTTTATGTCAACACAAATGTTGTGACATGGGGACAGTTTGTACCTTTGTTCAGTATCAAAATAAAAGACTGATTGTAATTAAAACACTACAAATATGATCATAACCTGAACAGACATTACAACTGAAGGGATATCTACAGCTAATAGCGCAGCAAATTTGATTAATAATTGGATTGGACAGAAGGTTTGTATATTCTTGTACTGTTGAATAATTAGTTCTTACAGATTCAGACTTAAAATATCACAGATATAACAACAAATATTAAAGTTAATAGTACATTTACATCATTTAGTCATTTTCAGATTTCAATTTATTTTTAATATCGTGATACTGACATTTTTTAAACAGTTCTATAAAAGTCTTTTTTTTTTTAATTATATTTGAAAAATAATAGCTGCAACTTAAATTTTTGAAACTGATGTTGACTTGCTGTGGTCCATTTCTGTCACAATGTCATATTTTTATGTGTTCTAATTTGTGGTTTGTTTGTTTTTTGGTAGCATCTCCACCTGCAGAGTGTCCCATGCATCAGGCTCAGCAGCCCGTCAGAGGTGAGTTGGGAATTTTAAACCTTTGCTGAATGTTGAGCACAATTTGGTTTAATTTACCAGGGTCAGTTCAAGTTTCTCTCATCTTATTCTGTATGCACTCATTTGTTAGCTTATTACGTACTAGTTTATGAAACACTTTTCCATTTTACAATATCACAAGCAGAAAAAGAAGTTACAACTGATAGAAGACATTGTAGTTGTACAATGTCACCCATCCCTCTGAATTACATTTTCCCCAATTTAAACCTTTGGATATTTTGATTTAAAAATAATTCTTTCCACTTTAATAGTGGAGGATTGGTTTAAGAACATTCTTCACATCACAAACCCCTTTCACACTACCACAAACAGGCTTGAATCCATGCTATATATATGGGGAAAAAGTTATTTTAAGTTATTTGTTTCAGATGAAATTACCACAACATACTGAGATTTTAACATACTTTCGGGCACTTTAAACTTTTTTTTTTTTAAACAAGAAATGTGAGTTTTGTGATGAGAGTTTATGATACCATGTTACTATTTGCAAGGTTTTGGCCTCATGTTTTTACAGTCTTGAATAGTGGTGGGTTTCTAGTTAAAAACATCCTTTCTCTGGACTAGCCTATTGTTCATTCACTTTATAGGGGATTACATTTTTGAGATAGATATTTTTTTTTGCTGAAAACCCCTTTGTAAATTGTGCACTTAAAGTGCTGACTTTAACATGTGTCTTTGGTGCCAGGGGTATTGATTTTGGTTTGGTTTGTAGAGTGGGATTAGCTTGAGATAACAGTGTTGTCTGTATCCACTTTTTACAGTATCACCACCTTCAGAATGTCCCATGCATCAAGCTCAGCCTGTCAAAGGTAGGTGATTATTTTTGATGTATAAAATGATTGTGTGTGTGTGTGTGTGTGTGTGTGTGTGTGGGGGGGGGGGTATTCAGGACCTAATGTAGTGAATCCCTCCATAAACACATCACATACACTGGCTTGTGTCATTGAGGTATTGTTTTTGTTTCAGCATCTCCTCCATCAGAGTGTCCCATGCACCAGGCACCAGCTGGTCCAGCCCATCAGGACCGGGCCTATGAGTTTGTTGAGTGTCCAATGAAAGGTGCAGCAGCCAATGACATTGACCCGGCAAACATGGTACAAGGAGCAAGGAGGAACCAGTGATATAGTTCTGAAGTTACATAGAAATTAAAGCAGACTGTTTGTGTTTGACTCCATTTTCTTTTTCCACTGACAGATGCCTCCTCCCAACCAAACACCGGCTCCAGACCAGCCTTTCAGCCTGTCCGTTAAGAGACAGGAGTCCAATATCCCCCGCCATGGCTCAGAGAAGAACTGGGTTTATCCGTCTGAACAGATGTTCTGGAACGCCATGCTGCGGAAGGGGTGGGTACAGCCCTGGGTCTTCACATTTACCACCACAGGAGTCCCCTCAAGTACATGAAACTAAAAAATACAAGCTTTGTGTTTTTGTGTGCCACAGATGGCGCTGGCGAGACGATGACCTCGCTTCTGAAGATATGACCAATATCATCAAAATCCACAACAGGAACAACGAACAGGCCTGGGAAGAGATCCTGAAGTGGGAAGCTCTGCATGCACAGTGAGTCCTGAACCACAACAGAATCAGAGGGATGAGTCGCTAACAGCAGCAGCTAACACCGTTAATGCTTCTTTAATGTGTTTGATCAGAGAGTGTCCCTGTGGACCCACCCTGAAGAGGTTTGGTGGCAAAGCCAAAGAGTACTCACCCAGAGCTCGCCTCCGCCACTGGATGGGGTGAGTTCAGCCTGTTTCAACATGTCTGCATGGACTTCAGACTAGTATAGTGTATATACTATAGGAATTTATATATTTATATCATAATACTGGAAGATCTGAGAGTGTGTTTGTGTGTATCTGCGCAGTTCTGAGAAATGTAGATGTTTTTAACTGGTTATTTTGGCACCTACAGTTGAGGAACCATCCTATCTTCAATTTAAATATCTCAGCAAGTTAATAGGACCATTATTTTGGGAGATATTAGTAATTTATAATTCTTACATTCATTTAGCTATGGCCATGACTGTTGTCGGGAAGCACAGTACCATGCTGCATGATGGGAAATTAAGTTAAAAACTGCGGTGGCATTCTAACAACACATTTACTAACTTCAGTCCCTAGATATCGGTATTAATATGGCCTGTGGTTCCCCACAGGTCAACACACTTGTAGTAAAGTGTTTATATTATATTAGGATAGCCCTGAGATGGGAACATTCAAACAATACATGCCACAGCAGTGGTTGGTATTCAGACCTAAAGCTTTCATACTGACTCCATAGACAAGTAAAATACACAAATTTTATCAAATTCCATTTGAAGAAAATAGTGTTGCACATGGTAGGACACATGGTGTTCCTCATGTCTCTGATGTGATGATGTGGGCTAACATCTGTCATCACAATCAGGTCTCAGTAATGCTCAGCAGATTCTTTTTGGTCAGATGTGGCATAAACATGTAGTTGTGGATATGGATTTGTTGGTCAGATGTCACCGTTCATGTGGACGTGAATTATTAACATGATGTCAAAGTTAAGACAAACAGAACTTATGTTTGAAACCATCCCCATGTGTTTGATTAAACGTATATAGTAGTGGGATGTTTGAAGACCAACTTTGGATGCTTTTGTCTTCAACACTGACTGCTGGTTGTGATAATTAAGACTTTGATGAAAGTTAACAGTTCAGTGGAGGTTTACACATGATGTCCAGATTCTAGAATGTTCATCAATGGGCTTAATGTAATTGCAGCCCCCCCCCACCAATATCACATATTTTCTTTGTAATAACCAGAGTGAAGATCACAACTACTGTGTGCTTGTACCCGCTATTTTTAAAGTTCACAAAACTGGCCCTTTTCTCTTCATACAAAGGATTTTGTTAGTTATTTTGCCCTAAATGACTGAATAATATTTCATGTCTAACCCTTAATTTACCATAATTTCCAGGCTATTGAGCGCACCTGAATATAAGCCGCACACTGCTGTCTTCATCTCACCATTGATTCATTGAGGCCAAGCTTATGTGCAGCAGCTCAATTTCCTTCGACAGCCAGATCGATCACTTTTAACTTGAAAGCTGCCTCATGCATTTCTTTGCACGTTTTCCATGATGAGGTTGTGTGCACGACCCACAAAATGACTCATCTGAAGAATTTTGTGTGAGTGTTTGCTGTACGGTGCTTCAAATGGTCTCATTGGTCCGCTGTGGCCTGTTTCATTTCATTGGTCTGGTGTGACGAGCTGAAACGTATTGGCAGCATGAAGCTTGTTACCCATAAAAATGAACTGGCCACATCATTGTTTAAGCCAGTGTTTCCCAACCAGTGTGCTGTAGCACATTAGTGTGCCATGAGAAGTCATCAGGTGTGCTGTGGAAAATGATCCAGTTTTGCCTAATTGGTTCTGTAAGTCCACAGTGTGATCCAGATCCATAAACTGCACACACCAATGAGTGTAACAACAGTCTGCTGCTTCTGTTTGCAAAATAAAAGTGAACTGGCCCCGATGTGGGACATTCTGTTGATAAAGCCCCCTCAGTAGTGATGGACGGACCCCCATGAACCCCGGGTATTGGGTTGGGGCGGGAGGTATATGCCTCCCATACTATTATACAATCAGACAGACCTCAATCTGGGGGGGTCAGTCTGAGAGATTGCTGGTGCACCCTTCTGAGGTGTCTTGTTCCAAACGCCCCGCAAAAATATTGCCTGTTCACCCACAATGTCCCCTACACAGCCCCCACGCATGCACACACACATACACACACAAAATAGAGAAACTCAGAGCTGTTGAGGAAGAATATCAGCTTTGTGTTCAACTAAACAGGTCCGGGTATATATATATATATAGTTTTTGTGACATTTTTGGTTGGTGGTGTGCCTTGTTATTTTTTAATATCAAATATGTGTCGTGGTGCAAAAAAGGTTGGGAAACACTGTTTTAAGCTGCAGGGTTCAAATCATGTGAAAAAAGTGCTGACTTACAGCCGGGAACTTGCGGTCGTCCATTTTTCTTGTCACAGTGTTTGTAAATCCACCTGCAGTGTCAGGCTGACCTGCTTTTAGATGATTACTGGGGTGTTCATTAAATTAAATGACACTGATAACGACAACTGATGCTTTTAGAGTTTTTTTTATATTCATCATTTCTTCTCCCTTCCAGATACGAGCTACCTTTTGACCGTCACGACTGGATCGTGGACCGCTGTGGAAAGGAGGTGCGTTACGTCATTGACTATTACGACGGAGAAATCAACACAGAGAACTACCAGTTTTCCATCCTGGACGTGCGCCCGGCCTTTGACTCTTTAGGAGCCGTGTGGGACCGTATGAAGGTGGCGTGGTGGCGCTGGACCTCCTAAAGGACAAAACACAACAGAGTTCCTCTTATCTGCTTTCTGCCAGATTTGTGTTGCTGTGAAAATAACCTGAAGAGACTCTTGAAGACAACAAAAGGCCTGGTTTAGTCCTTCAAGCTGCTTCTGCTAATCATTCGGATACGAGTGGAAAGGTTAACTTTTCAGTTCGATTCATACTGGAATGAACAACCATAGGATCACACTAGTGCATAGGAACAGGACGGTTTAACCTGGTGGTCGATTCATCTGTCTTTGCTATGCTGCTTCCAGTCACATTTAGAAGGTTCTGAATATTTCCTCTTAATGTCATTCACTCACTAATCCCTGCAAATATTCAACATACTGTAAATGTCTGTAGGTGTATGTTGGACCATATTCAGTCGAAGTTACTGAAGCAAAGTTTGGAGCTGATTGAAAGTGACCCAGTCCACATAGACTTGGTCTGAGACCCCTCCAGTGGGTAGTGTTCCCATCTGTCCGTATGAGACAGTCAGGACCTGATGGATTCTCCTCACCACTAGTGTGGACAGACAATCAGTGGTCATGGAACGGTTTTTCACGGTTGTGGGTTACAGATAAAAGACAATGTAGGTATATATTTTTTTGAAAGAACCAGGAAATGTATGTCTGTTCACTCTACTTCTTACGGAAGCCGACAGCGGACTTCATATAATCTTTTTTTAAAATTCACCATTATACCGAGATAACGGCATAATTATTC
>JAPSES010074516.1:0-10372 GCA_029822895.1 Maxillicosta whitleyi
TAATCAAATCATAGTCCTAGAATATTGTATTCTACTTCTGCTTGTATTACCCTACACCTTGAGCACTGAGCCTATACAAGTAGCACTTTCACTTTATTTTCCTTAGGAGTGAGATTCGTCTTGATGCACTGTCACCAGTGGACACCAGATTTACCTGCAAAGGGGAGAAGGTGTACCAATTCTCAGGAACCAGTACCTTCTCTGAGTACACTGTGGTCCGGCAGATTAATCTGACTAAGATCGACCCTGCAGCTCCTCTGGATAAAGTCTGTCTTCTTGGCTGTGGGATCTGCACAGGATATGGAGCAGCAGTTAATACTGCAGAGGTGAGTGACCCTGAACAATAGGCTAATGTTCAGAATACTACTTTATTCTTGCCCTGAATGGAAGGTACAGTGGAAGGTTGGAACATTTAGAAGCACAAATCTATAGAGTGCGTGTCGCTGTAGGTGCAAGAGGGCTCCACGTGTGCGGTGTTCGGCCTGGGAGCTGTTGGTTTGGCTGCCGTCATGGGCTGTAAGAACGCAGGAGCCAAGAGGATCATAGCTGTCGACATTAACCCAGACAAGTTTGAGAAGGCCAAGGTGTTTGGTGCCACTGACTTTGTGAACCCCAAGGATCACGACAAACCCATCAGCCAAGTGCTGTCTGAGATGACCAATGGAGGAGTGGACTACTCTCTGGAATGTGTCGGCAACGTGGGAGTCATGGTGAGGCACATGCAAATTTACACAAAATGGATGATTGATGGTATATTAAAAGATACCTATTTCAAAAGATCACATAAAATACTAACAGTTCCACCAGGTAACTGAATCCATTGTTAAAGGGATAGTTCGGGATTTTTGACATAAATCTGTATTACATCCCCATCATCAGTGTAGTACAGTCACACTGACTTACCCCCAACAGTGTCCTATGAGCCCAGTTCTGGTTCAGTTTTGGTTGAAATGAAAGTAGTCTGGCAAGTTTTTTTTTTCTTCTAAAAACACCATGTGTTTAAAAGAGTGATTTATTTGCATCACAAACTAATGTCCACAAAAAAACTCACACCGTGTAATCACTTGGCCTACCAGTACCAAGTCACTGCTCACAGTCACAGTCACTAATATGTTGCCTCCAACAACTGCAGTGATGCAGGCTCTTTGATTTGTCTGATTACGTGGACTGTGATGGATTGGTCCCTACAGTGGCCGAGAAATGCAAAACACATTTACTTTTCAAAAGTTGTATTTGTGTTTTGCTACTTGTAAATTTGTTTTCAGATTAATGTGTTTTTTTGAAATGTAAAGTATTCTGCACTTCTCAGTCACCATAGGTCCTTGACCCTGTGCAGCAAACACCAGGCCAAGATGACACATTATTGGCTAGTGCTGGGTCATATCCCTAGGACACTGGCAGAGTGCAACACTTACAGCTGCACAAACAACTAGAATGGCACTCAGTAGAGCACAGACCTCCGCCGATGCTGTATTGAACTCTTGCGCATATTAATGGATTTGTCCTTGGCCGAAGCTCAGTCCTTCCACAAAAACTAAGTCTCAGAAAAAGCAGCACTATAGGGAGAAATCGAACCTTCGACATAAGGTTTCGTATCCGAATGCATAACCAACTGCACCACACAGCCTAGCTAACTTACCTGGAAAAACAAACGAGTCATTACAATGGAGATGGACAGATGCGTTAAGGATAGCGAGAATGCATAGAGAATACACACTATTTAAAAACATTAAATACATAAAGGTGTGCATTTTATCCAAACTAGCCAATTGGAAGAAGTAGACGGAACTTTTGAATGATTGTTCTTCCATTGTCTAGACGTGATTTCTGCTGCAGCCATCGGTAAGCCCACACCCGCTATTGAAGGGAATAATCCCCAACTATTTTACCACTATTTTGGTAGAGTTTTGCACTTTTAATATAATACACTTTTAATATAATTATTATATATAAGTTTACACAATACTGTAAAAATATATGATTACAATTGCAATTTAATACAAAGGTATTACAGTAAATGGGAAGTGTCCATGTGGGATACATCTATGTGGGATGTAACCGATTCACTAATGACCGAGATCGGACCGGATCACCTCCAAAATTTAATCATCTGTTCCTTGTCTCAGAGCAAAGATTTCATGAAAATTTCATTAGGTTTGGTCAATAATTAAAAGATACTGAGAAACAACATTTTTGGCCCCATTGACCCCAATGTTAACGAAAATTTCAAAGTGATGCAGAATCCAGGATTTCTTCCGGATCACCCTCAAAAGTTAATGGGTTCTTCCCAGCCCCACACTTTACCCCTCCACCAAATTTGCTGGAAATCGGGTCAGTAGATTTTGCGTAATCCTGCTGACAATGAAACAAAGAAACCAACAGACAACAAACATAAGCGAAGAAATCCTTGAAACCCACTCAATCTTACTCACTGACTGCTACTTGTTTACTCGCACTTTATCACCCAGAATCACCAACGCTACATCACTTCTAGTTGGTAAAGGCTGTTCTCCATAGGTTCTGCCCCCGCCTGTAATTCATGTAATTAAAAGGTCCAGTATGGTGCATTTTTGGTGATTTCTTTTTACAGAATGTGCGCTCTTGCTTTGAAAGTGTGACCAGTACAGATACATTACATTACATTTAGCAGATGCTTTTATCCAAAGCGACGTACAATAGAGGACATAAACATAACATATAGCACTTGCAGATACAAAGTGTACAGGAAATATACAGAACAATAGGTGTGACTGACGAGTGGGGTTAGTAGTTTTTTTTTGTTTTTTTTTAAGTGCTTTCACACAGGGTCAGGTAGAGTAAATCGACACATACACACACCACAGGATCTACCCTGGGTCTGGTCAGCCTAGACATCAGTGCTGTAAATAGTCTTTAAAGAGGAGAGTCTTTACATCTTTGTTGAAGGCTGAGAGAGATGATGTTAGTCTTGTCATTTCCAGAAGTTTCTTCCACCCCTGAGGGACTATTACTGAGAATAGTTTGGCCTGGGATAGCTTAGAGTGAGCTGGGGGTACGGCTAGTTGCTTTTTTTTGAAGGAACGCAGCTCTCTGGCAGGAACATACGGTCTTAGTATTTCTTTCAGGTAAGCTGGGGCTGTTCGTGAGATGGTTTAGTAGGCAAGGGTCATGGACTTGTTCTTGATCCGGGCAGCGACTGGTAGCCAGTGCAACTGGATGAACAGAGGCACACTTTAACTAATTTATCAACCTTATTGTCACATCTTTTCAACTTTTATGAAGTATTTCAGTTTGATGGTTAAGGTAACTGAGAGTGTTTTGTCTGTCTTCATTCAGCGCAATGCGTTGGAGTCCACTATACAAGGCTGGGGAGTCAGCGTGATCGTCGGCTGGAACACCATACATGAGTTTTCTGGCCAACCCATTCAACTACTCAGTGGACGCACATGGAAGGGTGCCACTTTTGGCGGTAAAACACTTAACGGCACTTAAATGTTACTGTGTGTGATACTAAGATCTAGTATGTATGGTCATACAATGTATGTCTTGGCTCAATATGTTTTTGGTTCAGGTTTTAAGAGTAAGGATGGGATAGCCAAGATGGTTAAAGCCTACATGAATAAAAAGCTGATGGTGGATGAGTTCATCACCCACAACCTGACATTGGACCAGATCAATGATGCCATCGAAATGATGAAACGTGGAGAATGGTACTTTGTCAGTCTTTTACTTCATACAGAACTTTAGATTTTTCAGTCAGTGCAGATAATCAAATGTGATTGTTTTGATTTGTTTTCTATGTTTGCCCCACAGCATTCGGACCATCCTGAGTATTTCTCCACAATAAGTGATGATCAGTGACAAGCAGCTGGATTATACTAAAGAGTCTTCTGCAGTATCCATGTAAACAAATGTCAAACATGTACAACTCTTTATGAAAGACAGAAATAAGTGGTCCAAACAGATGAAGTTGTGGTTGTTTGGGATCTTGTTTTGTTGAGATGTGCTGTGTTTATAATATATTGCTGAAATTTTTAATTCATTGTATTGAGTGAAACAGAAGTGTTATAGTTTAGAGTTTCACAGATCAGACCTATATAATCATTAGGCAAGACAAGTCTTCATAGTATCATTCATATAAAAGACAAGTCAAAGTGTTCTACAAAGGCATAGAAATGCATTAATTCAAGGAAAATGACATTAAAATCATTCAATTAAGACAAAAAAATAGCACAATAATTTAAAGTGAAACAACTGTAGAAGCCAATACCTTAATAACAACCCATAATGTAATAAATGTAAATAATGTCATAAAAGTCCTGGACAGAAAACCCAATAACTTGTTACGTAATCGGTCAAAAGTTATTAGGTTATTGGCCTGGTAAAAAAAAAAAAATCTTTGCAAATGTAATAACTGAGCCGCTAACGTAATAATATATTAATAGAATTGTTTTTGAGTTTCATTTATTAGATATAACTATGACAAAAATCCCTACCCCCATGTTTTTGAGTTTTGAATTAAGACTATTTTCATTTCACTTCTTCACAAACACAGACAGTTACTTCTGTATTGTATGTCGACATATAATATGAAAACTATGCCTATTTGAAGATGTTGTATTATCAAATGAAATGAGGACAGTGCACATGTTGGACATGAAACATGTAATCTGTATTAAACCTCTATAACAAGTGTTTGAAAAAAAAATTAAAGTATCCAGTCCAAATAACTGGAATGTAGAAATCTGCTTGTCTCAGTTTTTAAAGTCTTTCAAGTCCCTGAACTCTAAAATACTGTATCTTGCTTCACTTTGTTTGTTTCTGGTTCTTGTAAAACACAATAGACCTGGGAATAGGTTAGATTTCTATAGCACTTGTCAAGGCACCCAAAGTGCTTTACATTAATCATTCATTCACTCTCTCACTCACACTGATTTTTTTTGATGGTTGTAAATTATGTTTATAGCCATAGCTGCCTCGGGCAGGCCATACTCTGGTCACCACCGAGCAGTCATACACATTCATACAAAGTAGGTGAAAACTGATGTTTTTATCTGAGAATTTTCTCCCATTATTAGTAAATGCGAGAAGTAAAAAGGTTTGGTAACACTTTACAATAAGGGTACCTTAATGTTAGCTAGTGCACTATTAAGCATTAATTAATAATATATTTACAATCGTTATTATGTATTACTTAGCGTTAGATAACATATTAGTTAATGTATTGATAAACAGATCATTTATATTTACTACTCAAACTTAGTTAATAAATTAATGAGCATTAAAGTTGACTAATGTAATTAGTTATCATTATTTATGCACTACTCAGCATTAATTATTTCCATTATAAGTAAATGGGAGATGAAGAATATTTAAAAAAAAATCATAAAACATTTTAATTTGGCCCATTGTTCCTACAATGTAACCACATCTATTTGGTAGGAATTCAACCAATAGTTATGCTGCTAAAGTGGTAACAAACAAATAAACCATATCAAAAACAAACAAACTAACCCTTGCCTCCCCTTGGGGGGGGGGGGGGGGTCTACAAAGTGTCAAGGTTTGAACTTGAACTGAAGAACAGTTTCTGTCACAGCTCTATGAGCTAGAGATTAAAATGTTCAAGATTAACTGGAGCTCAAGACAGCACAGGTCACATTATCATGTTCCCTAGATACAATTTGGCCAATCCTTAATATTCTATTTGTGGAAAATGTTGCAAAGTCATTGCACAACTTGTTTGATAGCAGTCCAGAGAAGACTGGTGCTGGACAGTTTAGGTCTATCTACAAAAGAAAACTGTGTGTAATGTGTTACTACTATTTACTATTGCCTGTGCAAATGAACCCTAATTGGGCTGATCATTAACAGTCATTTGGAACTAAAACTATTTCCAAGGTCTGAGAGCAAGGTTGATGAATAATGTGCATTTATACAACTCTTTTTTATTACGTCTGCTCAGTATGGGATGCAGCTTTCTACTCCAGCCATGTTTTTATCGACAGAGGATACCACAAGTGAGATTTTTTGTCCATTACTAAATTTAATAAAAGGTGGCAGATGTGAGTAACTATACTGTAGAAGCTACATTTGACATGCTGTGCACAGTGGCGTTAAGACTAGCACTGCTCGTGTTGCATTTTTAACCCAGTTATTTTGACATCACTTTCATTACTTCAAATTTTTCATTTTCATAGAAAGGCAAAGCTGATGTTGCATTTATATTTAGCTGAATCTAAAGATAAATTCAATCTCTGATGTGGGAAATCTCATTTTTCTTCAGGTATTGGATTGATGTGTTATCTATATTACGTGCGTTGCCATTTACCACTTACATGTAATATAAATAGATTATCCTGGAAAAAGCTGACAAAAAGAGACAGTATTTCCTGTAGAAATGATATTTAGTAATATTTTATTAAAATATTGCAAGCCTCAAGAGTAAGTTAGTAAGCGTAGAAGAAAAATAAAAGTGACTTCACAAAAAACAAGTTGTATTTTTTAATATGCAGGATGTTGCACATAATATTTCTTTTTTTCTCTTAATGCTGATTAATGGGTGTTATATTATTGGGTGGAATAAAGACATTAAAACAAATCTGAGCTAAAATCTTCCATCGTGATACTTGTTGATCAGTGTCTGTTGTTTTACTCTGTAGGTTTTACATCTTGTAGTAAAGGGGTTTGGTGTGGAATGTGCACTGTGGAAGTGGGAGGTAGTGTTTGCAGTGGACAGCCCACAGAGGCAGGGCTCTTCATTGTGATTGGTCTCAACTTTAGATAAGAACTACCCTCTTACCTAACCTTATGTGTGGCTTTGAAACAGCATGGCGACCGTTGGGAAGGTAAGCACACTGTCCTCTCTTGTATGTAATAGCTAATAAGTTTTTAATTTCTGTGCATGGTTCAGTGAATTTAGGGCACTTCAACATGCAGGCATAGACAGTGGCGTCTGCTCAGTGTTTATACAACAGAAGGAATGTTTACAATACAAGAGGGTGGGGTGGACTCTGACTTTATGTAACATACAATACACAATGAACCCACTTCTTTAATGTGTTTCATAACGTATAATGGAGGAAAGCAGACACTGGAGGGTTTACTGTGTGTCTGTAGCTTAAAGAGCTTAAAGTACAACATTAGACCTCCTGTTATAGTGGTAAAGGAAGATAGGAGTTAAAAAAGTTAAAGTTTACCTTGACTCAATGAATACTACATGACTAAATATCTTCAAACTTGTTTTCCTTGGAGACACTTTTTTTTAATTTCTTGGCTTGAACTGGTTACATGTTGATACACACACACACACACAGATGCATATATGTATTCTTTACGTGTTGTGAAAGTTCAATGTTCATGTTGTAGGTGATCACATGCAGAGCTGCAGTAGCATGGGAGGCTGGGAAACCTCTTGTGATGGAGGAGGTGCAGGTGGCCCCTCCGAAAGCCGGAGAGGTTCGCCTCAAGGTATGTATTTGCTGTTGACAGTAGTTTGGGAGACAAAAATGTGAAAAATACAATAAAAACTAAACATGTAAACCTTCCAAGTCAAAAGTATGACAAGTTACTTCCTGTCAGTTAACCCCTAAAGACCTGAAGCATCTACTGATCGAACATGTTTAATAACTTCTGAACAACTATTACATTGAAATAATATAGTTTCTCAGTTTTTCACGGTCATCATCACATGTGACTCATTCGTTCACATGTTCCTATAGTGAACATGGAAACACCATTATTTTCTGCAACATTGATTCATCAATAAAACACGTGTACTTCTTATAAATAATAGTGGTTGTAGACTTTTTATGTTCAGTTAATGATATATTTTGCAGAAAAAAGTATCTTTCCTTCAGTTTTTTTTCTGTTTTGGTATAATAAGCTTTGGATGTACTATGAGTTTTTATGAATATCTACATGATCAGTAAATTAAATATAGGAAAATAGCTGATTTTCAATGAAAAATGCAAAAGATAATATTATAATAAACAGCAATATATCACACAGGAAAGGTCGAATGTCTTAAAGTCTTTAAAGCCTGATGCGTCACCGTGGACACACCCTGCTCATATTTAGCTTGGATTACTGTAACTATTTCACTGTTTGCAGTTCCTGAATCCTGAGACATTACACTTTATAATCTGTATTAGGTCGTTAAGGTAATTTCACTCATGTCTGTACTAACGGCTGAAGAACAAGCCATTTTAACAGGATTAGAACATGCAGTAAATTGTAAATGATTGCTAGATTTGGAAAGATCCTTGACAAATATCTTCTGGAAAAATGAGAAAATGGACTCAGTCACAGGTTTTTTTGTTTTTTTTTTATTGTATCTACTGTACATGTGCCTGTGTACTTTTTGTAATCTATACCATACAAAGCCAAGCCCCTTCCATGTGAGTATAGACTATTTATAGACTCTACTAATTATCTGCAGTGTACTTTGCACCCTTAGTCATTTGTGGTTAAATATGGTTTAGAACGTTGCTGTATATCACCAAGAATATCTCTATGTCATTAGATTAGTCATCTCTGTGTTTTAATCCCTATTAAAGGCTTCTGGAAATACTTTAGTTGAGTGTTTGAAGACGGACAATAATTTCAGTTCTACAACTGATATTATTGAACGGAACAGAATTGGCCATGTATAAGCAGGTACTCATCATCAAAGAGAATTCACGACACATAATTTATTTCAGATTGTGGCCACAGGCATCTGTCACACTGACTCGTACACTCTGAGTGGCTCCGACCCTGAGGGGGTTTTCCCTGTGGTGCTGGGCCACGAGGGAGCTGGCATCGTGGAAAGTGTTGGAGAGGGAGTCGTTAAGTTTCAACCAGGTCTCTATGTTTTATCTTATCCATTTTTTCTATGTCATCTCTCTTTTTTTTTTTTTTTTTTTTTAAATATACCATCATCTTTGTTTGTGATTTAGGAGACACAGTCATACCCTTGTATATCCCACAATGTGGAGAGTGCAAATTCTGCAAAAATCCCAAAACCAACTTGTGCCAAAAGATCAGGTAACATCAATAGCCCCTGGATTAAAGCACAGTGAACATAAAATCCTTGACTTAACAGCCTCTAACACCCGCAGCGGATGTCTTATTCTCCAGGATCACTCAGGGTAGAGGTTTAATGCCAGATGGGACGAGCCGTTTCTCCTGTAAAGGCAAGAGCCTGTTCCACTTCATGGGCTGCAGTACGTTCTCTGAGTACACTGTGGTGGCGGATATATCTCTGGCCAAAGTGGACCGCAGGGCTCCTCTGGACAAGGTGTGTCTGCTGGGCTGTGGCATCTCCACTGGATATGGAGCAGCTCTCAACACTGCTAAGGTGGGTCAGCCTGCACTTATAATCCACACTGCAATAACCTGACCTGTGTGTGGGATGAAGGTGGAAATCTGTGCCACGTTAACCTCAAGACGTAGCCATGGCTTTGTCTTTTCTGGTTTCACAGTTTTATTAAATAATAAACAAATGGTGTCAGGTACAACAAACCCCGCCCCTCAAATGTATTTTAGCACCGATCCAGCTGATGTCATCATGTCTATGCATGTGCTGATGCCAACAGGTCAATCCCCTCTATAAATGTGCCAAGTCTGAAGTAAAATTGATTTTATAAATGTTGAACTTTGATGTACTTTTTTTTTTCCAAAATCCACATGTATTCTTGGTCACTGGTAATCTATGAACCCAATTTAGTATGAATGCAAACAAAACAGTTGCTGCTAGAGTATTAACAAACAAACAAACAAACTAAATCATCTTCCCTTCGGGGGGGGGGGGGCGGTTAATACCACTGTCCACTGAAAAGGACATTCATTGAACAACTGATGATGTGAATACTGACAGTCCTTGTAAACGAACTGTTCCTAACATTATTGTTGAGTATTCCAGTTGTCCTATATTTCTTTCTGTTAGATACTGTCTTAACTATCCTCTGTTCCATTCTGTTGGCTGCTATGCAGGTGTGATGGGCTTGGTCTAATTACTGGTGTGTCACTCAACTTCTGTTTCTCATGTGTTTGTCCTTCCAACACTAGCAAAGCCTTTCATCCAGATGACAGAGGACATTTTACCTATATTAGCCATGACACATGTCACAATTAATCCTACAGTTGACATTTCATTTGCATCACGCTGTGGGTGAAGATATCAAAGAGTCACAATCAGGCAGCAAAATAAATGGAACTGTGCTAGTTTCCTTTGTTACTGCCACAAAGCAGGTTATGTGGTCTGTCAGTAGGATTATACAAAAAACCTACTGCACTGATTTTCATGAAACAACTTATGGACATGGACAGATCAATAACAAGAGTAGAATTTTCACTTTCTTTAACAATAGAGAGCACCAGGTGGACATAGAAGTTAGAATAGAATAGAATAGAA
>JAPSES010074517.1:0-10372 GCA_029822895.1 Maxillicosta whitleyi
GATAGATAGATAGATAGATAGATAGATAGATAGATAGATAGATAGATAGATAGATAGATAGATAGATAGATATTCAGTGAGCTTTTTCATGTGTCATTTCTAGATGTAAGGGTGAAGAACACTGTCTAATAGCCTACTTTTTTCTAGATCATAAATAGTTGTTGGAGTTTTTCCTTGCTGAGAAGGAGAGTCTAAGGACAGGGGTTGCCCAGGACATTAATCCATTTAATTTTTACATATTGGACTGTTGTTTGTTTATTTCTGTAAAGGCCCAAGAGGCAACCTTGTTGTGATATAGGGCTCTCCAAATAAAATTGGACATAATGAATTGAAATGTGCTATATAAATAAGGTGAATTGGATTGGAAATACTTCATATCAAACCACTTAATTCATGCGTTTGCACAAATAAAGTCACAATGAGGATGCAGGTATTTCTTACAACCATCCCTTGCCAAGAGTGCGTTTTAGAAGTTTCCACAGGATCAAGTCAAAATAGCCAAAAAATATATCCTCATTATCACATTGAACTCTACTGGGCATACATTATACAGCAGTTGCAGATATTTTTACCATAATGCATGTTCTATGTGCAAAACTCATATTATTAAACATTATTTTCTGTTGCACCGGTGTATAAACACATCTAAATACAACATTTACTTAAGCAACATTCACTATTTATGAAAGAAAGGTGGCTGAATAGTATATCTGATAACTCTAATAACTTTTATTACATTGACAGTACCCCTGTTCCTTTTGGTAAGAATACATTTGATGAAAAGCTACTGCCTCAAAGACTTACCTTTCTCTCTCATAGGTCCTGGCCCTGCTGGATTTTGAAATGACTCAGCTGCACCAGGATCAACGTTCCCTGAACTCTTAGGCTGTGCGCCACCACTGATCCTACCTGAATACAAATTCAAAGATCATGTCTATGCAATAACTTAAATTCAAATCAATCAAGCAAAGTAAGAGCACAATTTCTGCCTCTAAATTTTATATTACACAATGATCTCTTCCCAAATATTTGTAGGTAATATGGAGGTTGGTTTGTTTTTAATGTGTAACGCAGCACTGTTTTAATACTAGTACATCAGACTCCACTGATTATTCTTTGTATTTTCTGTTGTGATGTCTGATTTCAGGTTTTTGACTGTCATTTTAACTCCTCACCACTCTCTTCTTCTTCCTCCTCCTCCACTTCTTTCAAACAGATGTGCTTGAGAATTTGTCGTCTGTTGCTGAAGGATCGATGACACTCTCTACATTCCAGTCCCAATATTTCTTCATGATTTTCAACTACAAATTAATGAGAAAAAAAACATTTGTGTTAAATTGACAAAAACAGAAAAGGTATTGAGCATTCCACTGTTGGGGTCTACTGAACTACCTTGTTGCTCTGCATCCGTGTTCTTGCTTTCATCTTCTTTCTGTGTGTGGTCTTTTGACAGGTCAGTGGATTCAGACTTGCCTTCTGCCCAGTCTGTGCGTACCTTTTTTGTGGAGCCTTTTGGTCTTCCTCGTTTCCGCTTAACTGGGCTGTCTGTGGGCAAGAAAGACAAGACAGAGGATAAAAGGCTAAAAACACAATTATTTCATTTTTTCATCCTGTTAATATATTTTGTAGTGTTAGTGCTGGGCCAACTGCTCCTTTTATTATTGAACTAACCTGTGGGTGGTTCTGCAGGACCCCCTGCAAGTGGCTGAAGTGTAATGATAATGTCATCTGCAGGTTCTTGCTGAGGGTGCACCAGGGAGCAATGAGCCAACAACTGAGTGTGACTGGGAGAAAAGAGGTTGCACAGCCGGCACATAAACACTGAACTGGCTGGACAGACAGGAATAGGAAAGGTGGTCAATTGACAGGGAGAAAGTGAGAGAGAGAGGGAGGAAGAATGTTGATGTGTGTTGTTGCAGTGTTGTCATTATGTTGAAGCTCTTCAAGGTTCAAAATTGACATTTATACTCTACCCATCTGTAACATCACATGAACACAGCTATTCACCTAAGTTGTTTCATCACAGTGCAGCTAATTTTTCACTTCACATCACATATAAAAGGGGACTTTAAAAGTTATCCCCTTTCTGTTATTCAATTCATGTTTTCCATTGTTAATTTTTTCTTTGCATGATTTGCATTTGCAAAACATATGCCATAGCTATTATAATGTAACTGAGGGTTCAGCCTTCAACTGGAAAATTAGCTGTAAACTTGGTCTATGATGTTTCAGAATACACCTTTTCTCCAGTGAAACCTCAAGTAACTCAAAAGAATAACACCTCAATCAACTACAGCAATAAATACTATGGTTCGTCTATGAAAGGGGCCATTGAACTTGACTGAGTTTCATATTGAAATACTTCTAGGCTTATAGCTCTTTGCTTCTATGTTCTTTGGTGTGATGAAGCAGAGCTATAATATTGTAAATATGAGTTTAAAACGGAAGAACTAATACTGAGAACACTGACACAATTTTAAGAGCTGGCGAAGACTTTTACAATTAGACAGAAATCCGGTGTTTTAGACACCAAAACACATAATTTTCTGTAGCAAAAAATTTATATATACAACCTCATATTTTACGGTACATTACAGCTTGTGAGTTAATATTAACTTCGCCAGAACTAGAGTATCATCACAGTTTGAAGATGTTGTTTATCTTGATACTGATCCGCTACGTCTACAAAATGCTATATTCTTCTGCGAGCTAAACCCTCTAGATTACATATACATGTGCTTCACAAAAATAAAGTGTATAGTGTGTACAGAGTGGAAGGCGAATGTAAAGATCTCGGCTCCCCGTCAAAATATAATAGGTGTGTTTATTTTGGTTTGGAACAAGGCTAACATGAAGACCCGACAAACATATTCGAATTGAGCGACTTCACCTTCTTACCTGTTATTTGTCCTGCCATTTTGTAACGCCATTAAACAACAAAATATAATTAATTTAACAAAGCGTTTAAGCTATAGTACAAATGGATTTCAAGCTTAAATTAAGATCTAAAGCTTTATTTTAGATGAAGCACTTAAAAAATTTCTGTCGAATCTGCGACACAAGTCCTTCAAGCAGCGGAAATAGACCGGATGTGGTAACATTAAAGCAGACAGCGCCCTCTGTGGCTGGAAGACTTTACTGCGGCCGAACGGAGAACACAATTTTACATAAACAGAAATTGGCATTATTTTGTGCTTTCCGATGTTTCTTTTTTCCTATCATGTCAGGGGGATAAATATAAAATCTTATTTATCGGGAATCCCATAACCCCACTTGCTTTAATATTTTCATGGTGCAAGAAATACTGCCTATTTACATATTTAGGTATAATTAATGAAACAAAACAGTATTTGGTGCAAAGTGTTGTATGCTAGTTGTTATATCTAATGTTAATGTAAGCAAATTCTACAGAATTTTATCTGAACTGCATTACAATATCAATGTACAATGATAGTTGGTTTAATAAAATGTGTTTTTTCATTAGGAAACATTGAAATGGAAGCTAATTAAGCAACTATATTAGGTTTGAACACAGATGAAAATAATGTAACTGTAAAATTGCTTGAGAATTAAAGGTTTATTCAAACAATAAAGAAATGTACACACACAGCCATTTATGGGTTTATTTATTTTTTTATTAAAAAAGTGTCAGCTCAGGCAAGTCCAAATGAGTAGCAATAGCTAAGGCTATAAAACACACACACCCTTATTCAAACAAACACACACACACATCATATGAACAAGTATAGGAAACTGCGTCCAATTAGATTCAGTTAAAAAGCAGTCATGTTTATAGATTGTCATTTTTTATCGACAGTGTTTTCTGTCAAGTTCCTTGTTGTGATTTTTCTGACAAATTATTCTTCAGGAATGAGCTCATGGTTTCTTTATTATTGATAATGAAAATTTGTCATGAAGAGTCAATCAAAAGCAACAAACTAATATAAAATACATGCTCTGTCATGAGTGGATTTCAGTGAAAAGAAAAAAAAAAATGTGTCAGCAGTTGTTTATATGCATCATCCAGAACAATACAAACTGAAATCAAACATCCAATTTAAAAGAAAAAGGATATATTCTAGTCAACAAAAGCAGTTAAATCGCATATTTTTGCTAGACTGTATAGCAATTATTTCCATCAGTGCTCATTTAATGCAAAATCCTGCCAGAGCAAAGAAATGTGGAAAACCTGCAATTATTAAATTTTTTTATTTTAAATGTTTGCAAGTAGTTCACACTGCCTTATACTGTTTAATTGTTTTAATATATTTACATCTACTTTACATTTTAGTTTTCGGTTGCTCCTGTGGATTTACTACAATTCTCCCTTTTCATAATTCATAATAGCAAACAATTAAAAATCTGACTTGAATTTAGCTCCTGCGAAGAAATTCATGTTGTTTGATAACAGTAAACAGAGCATCCATTAATGCACACACTGATATGTAAACACAAAACTTCAGCGTAGTGAAGTGATTGGTAAAACAAAATTAAGGTTGAATAAAGCTTCATCTAGGTTGATCTAGTGTTTTGGAAGCTGGTTTTCAACCTGTAACATTCTACTGTGTTTCGGTGAAGAGTATGTGTCTCATCATTTCCGTCTGCCGTAGCAAAACACATTAAAAAAAAAAAAAAAAAGAAAATAATAATCTGAGTCATGGTTTTCCAAAGTGCTCAGAGATACATATACTTTCAGGTGTTAAAGATGTTTCCCGTCCCTCAGTTTTTGATATTTAACCTCTGCAAAGTAAACAACAACCACCACAAACAGAAGTACATTCCCCTTCTTCTAAAGCACATCGGAAATAATGCCTTGATTATAGTAAAGCTCAAACAGATTAAAAATGTACACAAAATATTCCATACAGGTGATGTTGTGAAAACCTTAGCGTAAATCTCTCCTTTTTTATGGGCACACACCATGCATTGAGGTTTATGCAAAGAATAAGGTTAATTATTCTCATATTATCACTCTAACGCCCTCACCAGACCTTGTGTCTCTTACTTAAATGAACTTAAAAGCATATTTTCCTCAAAAAATCAGCATGAAAACATTTACATTATTTACTGATTTCCTCTCACACATCTTTCCCATCTTTATTTTCTGAATGTAACTATATTAGAAAGTGGGCATGCCACTAAAATCCTCTCTAACAAAGAAGAGAGGAAAATGAAACCATGACATAAATGTAAACACATGTTAAAATTCCTGGGTACAAATGGTCTATTAAAATCTCATGTATTTATATACTTTAGAGTGTGTGACAGTGACACAAGGCTTATGCAGACGGATTCCTGAGAGCATTGTTTTCGGTGTGTGTTTGTATTCACATGGTGCAACATTTGTTCTTGTGTGTATGTGAGTCCTTGAAGCGCAGTCTCTGCTTGGATCGATATTTCTCCAGATATGTCAGCTGTTTGCTGTTGATGGCTCCACGACGCTTCCTGAAACACACATAAGATTTTTTTTGGGTGAATATTAGTGGTATTACACCTCAAAATGATCCATCAGCTCAGTTTTGTACATATACATCGGCAGTATGATTTATTTTCCATCCATTTCAGAATGTAATCATTACTGTGGAAGTCCTATAGATACTGCTGTACATGGGCTGTTTTACCACTGGGTGGTGCCTTGTGTGTGCAACAGGCATAGGTTGGGTCATTTTTAGGTTAACTGTCAATGACCTAAATAGCCACCAACCAAAAGTATCTACTGATATAAGATGTTTAAGAATTTTCACATCCCCAATCCTAACAATACAGTTAACAGCTTTTCATTGTCATCATGTATGACCAATTTGGATATTCAGGGGCTCCATAGAGAATGTGGAAACACTGTCCTTTTCTGCCACAGTGATCCCTCAGTAAAACCCAAGTAGTTTAAAAAATGGCAGCACCTTTGGGTTCTTGTTGTTATGTTCAGTTAATGATACTTTTTTCATTAAAAACCTGTTGTTTATACATTCTTTTCTGTATTTTGATATAATAATGTTCGACTTTACTTTGAGGTTTTATGAATGTCTACATAATCATTAACTTAAACACAGAAAAACACCTTATTTTCGATGAAAAAATGCAAAATTACGAGAATAATATTTTAATTAATGATGATAAATTCCATAGGAACGTTTACATGAAAAGAAAGTTCATTTGGAAGACACCACAAAAAAAGTTGTAGGATTAATTCAAAATCTAGCTTTTAATATTAAACATTTGGAAGAATGACATTTATCTAAGCGGACAAACAGTGTGTTAATGTACTTACTGTCGGATGAGTTGAATAGCATCTTCATACTTCATTCCACTCTCTATCAGAGCCAAAGCAACCAGCACAGGAGCCCTGTATCAGTACAAACAACAACACTGTGTTCTCAGAAAAGTTTTAGGTGGTGGGATCACATTAAACACAATGATTTTATCAGAACCTTTAAGCACATGAATAACTTCTATAATTGGCAGTTATTTACATTTTCACCCCAAAAACTTCAAATAAGATACTGTTTCAGGTGATAAATATACAGTATGTATCCTTATTGATGTGTTTTGTGAAATTCTTAAAAATAAAAAAATAATACAATAATATACTATAATATAATATAATAATAATAAAACCATAAATAATAAAAATCAAAAACCAAATTACTTTTTAAAAAAAGGATGCAAGCCACCTTATAAAAAGAGGTAAACTTTTTTTTAATATCAAACTTTAAACGTAGATTTAAGGTAGATTTTTGCATCAAGATAAAGAACAAAATTTCACCTTAGAATTCAAGAATATTTGTCATTGCACATATTTCAGAGCAACAAAAATCACTTCCAGTTACAACCATCCAAACAGGACCAGTTATAACTGATGAATCCCAGGCTGGCCTGCACTCCAAAAGTAACATGTCATTCATTTCATCTGCACGTTCAACTTTACAAACCAATCTTTAACATATATGCTTAGAATTTCACATGCTTTTATTAAAATCATTCTATAGCATAAAGATGAGGTATGTAACCCCAAAAAATTAATTCCATGGATTTTCCAAAACATATAATGATTGTCAATCATATAGTGTTATAAAACGTGTTTCATGTGTAACACAAAACTAGCAAATATGTTTGATCAAACTATTCATTCTTCTTTTTATTTGCTGTTAGATTCAGTTAAGACTACTGTGGAAGGTGTGCATATGTCTGTTTGTTCTCACCGTCCCAGACCGGCTACACAGTGAACAGCAACACAGCATCCTGGATCCTCCTGAAACTTCTTCTTCAGCAAACTCAACCAATCTTCAACCAGTTTACTAGGAGGTGGAGCTCCATCATCAAACGGCCAATCCTGAAGGAGAACCAAAGCCATTCACTGTTGTGTTACAAAAGGGTCACATTTGCAGTTTTACTGTATACTCACCACCACAGTGATGCCATCTTTCTCCAGGGGTGTTTTGTCATACGTGACATCACAAACTCGAACGACTGTGGTGGCTCCGAATCGCTTCAGGTCCTGGAGGAGATGAGAGACATGGTATTCACAATAGATTCTTATTTAAAGTCATTCAAGTCGAGTTGCTTTAGGCTGTTTCACCAGTTTGTAGGTTTTACAAAAGAATTGTACTCAGTCATCTGCACACAAAACCAACAGATCCACATTTAAACCCATAAAGACTCACTCTTTTAACTTTTCTTAAACAATTTATCACTACGTATTATAATACTGTCCTCTGTATTTTGCATTTCTTCCCCCAGTGAAAATCATATATTTTTTATATATATATAATTCAGTAGTCATGTAGGTGTTCATTAGAAGCTTGGAGTAAATTCAAAGGTTGTTATATAAAAACAACAAAAACTGAAGAAAATTTTTCAGCAAAATATACAATTAACTGAACATAAACCAAGTGTCTCCATTCACTGTGCTTTATCAAACTCCATGGATTTTACTGGTGAATCAATGTTGTAGAACAGGGGTGTCAAACTCATTTTTTTAGTTTTTAATGACAGAATAATATATAAATAATGTCAACTCTAAACTTCTCTTTATATTTTACAGTAAAAAAAAGTAAAATGACATGATGAAAATGTTTAAATCTACAAATTATCCTTTCAAACAATGTGAATAATATCAACACAATTATGGTTTAGTTTATCATTTCCAGGCGTACATTATAACTTACAGATCACATTGAATCGACAGATACACAAAATATTTAGTAACAGCAGGAATATTATTAAAATTACACATAGCTCTCTTCAGACATTTCAGATGATTCAGATTTTTTGCAAAATTATACTTCATTTTAGTCTAAATACATAAAAACGTTTACATTTACAAAGACAAAAATTTGGATTTGTGACTATTTATAGGTTATTATGACGCTGAATTGGTCTCATTGGGGAACCTGAACTAAAATTATTGTTATTAAATTTTTTGCATTTTACAAATTCATCCCAGGGGCCGGATCGGGTCCTTTGGCGGGCCGGATTTGGCCCCCGGGCCTCATGTTTGACACCTGTGCTGTCGAAGATGATCTGTTTCCATGGTAACTATGGAGCCTCTGAACTTCCAAATGGTTCACATCTGATGACAATGAAAAGCTGATAAACTTTTATTTACATGTATTGATAGGATTAGGGGATGAACAGGTATTAAGTACTTTAGATCAGTAGATGCTTTTGGTCAGTGGTGGATGTTTGGGTCTTTATGGGTTCAGCAGTAATAACCTTTCATTATCCCCATCAATCTCCTGTATACTCATATAAACAAGAACCTGACAATAAAAGTACACACATAAAACAAGTACAATCTGAAAATTAAATATACACCAGAGAGAAACAAAGGAATAACATTTGCTGTCTACTCTGCTCTACAACACACATTTCCTACCTCTATAAAGGAGCTGAGGGTGCTGTCTGTGGGGTTGTGTGTAATCAGGAACCTCATGTTCTTGTGGCAAAGTTCCACTGGAGCTGGGCGGTTCATGGTGGGTAGTGTGAGCTTTGACATCCTAGAATGAACCTTGACCTTTACATATTAGCAGTGTACGGTTAGTCATGAGTAAAAAAGGAATCTAACTGTGACAGAAAAAATAACAGGAAAGTGCTTTATTACAGTAGCTCTAGTTTCTGACACATTTGTAACATTTGATCAAACTCGTCACAATCTTTAGATGCATTACATATTGACATTTTTTATAAGCAAATGGTGTAAACAACAGAGTTCAGCAGTGAATGCATTCAGTTAGGTGAAGCCCACACACATCCCCAGTTGTTTTCTCTTAATTTGCATGATTAGATGAGAATGTGTGGGGGTGTTAACACTGATTAGTATCTTTCCCCCTTCTCCTGCTTTCAGGACTTTTCCATGATTTTACAGGACAAGGGATGCTATTTCCAGGACCATTCACAACTTTTACATTCATGGCTAAATGAACGGTAGAAATTTTCACTGAATTGTTTTCCTTTACACATCAAATTACCTAAGGGCTATAAAGATTAGGATTTTGTTAGGTACCTATCAAGTGGATAATTAAGAATATGGTTTAGACCAGGTTTAACACCAAATGTGTCTTTAAAATGCTTTATATAAAAAAGCTGAGTTGAGTTGAACTGTAGGTTTCATAAATTATGTACAAATTCAATGGCACTTTTAATTTGGCTGTACTTGTTACAATAAAAATATAGATATTCTATTTGTATTGTGCTTTTTAAGTGCATTGTATTGCCCAAATCATAACAAATCCCACAAAACGAAGGAAAAGTAAATACAATAACATCATTGTCACAAATATTAGTATATAAAGTTTGATGAATCCCATATTACCGCATGTACTCATACAGAATAACTCAACGTATAAACAGAAAATTAAGGAGAATTTAAGTTTCAGACTTAATTTTGTAAATATTCTGTAAATAAATACACATCAACACTGTCCTTGTTGCATTAAAATAAAACATAAATGCAGAAACCTGTTTATTGTCAAAGGGGATGTCATTTAAAGCTTCGATTAGTTTTGCTCCCACTCACACTTTCAGTTTGATAATGAAACAATTTTAAGATGGGATGTTCCTTTTGATAACCAATGGATGTTTCACATACTGCACACACTGTTTTAGTGAAAGTTATGATTAGAATGAAACTGTAGTCCTCACAAGAAGGTACTTAGAAGTGAAAGGCAACAAACTTAAGGAAAGATGGGGGGGGAAATAACTGTTAATTCCCAAAATTGAAGGGGATTTGGTCTGCCATGTCTATGCTTGTGGGGTGTCACTGTCACAAAGGAACTATCCAGGCCCTTCACTGTTCTTCAACCACTCATTGTTTATAAATTCTTTTGTCATACAACATGATCAAGTCTTTCGCACCTCAGTTCCTATCTGTAAC
>JAPSES010074518.1:0-10372 GCA_029822895.1 Maxillicosta whitleyi
GGGGGGCAGAGAACATCTAATGCATAAAATCTGAAAAATTCTAAAATTCAGCTTCAGTTGTCAGTGGCTTTAAAGATATTAACACAAGCAGCCAAAAGTGATGTACAAAGATGTGAGTAAAGTACATACCATGATGAAACAGGAAAAAGGAATATAAGTATACAGATACAAAATAAAAATTATATATTAAAAAAATTATATATATATAATTTTTTAATCATCAAAAATATAAATAGAAGACAAAATAAATAAAAGTCCCACACTTGTAGTAAAAGACAATGCAAATAAGTGTATCTTTAAAAGAAAATTAAAGTATTCAGTGGATTGTACACATTTAATTTGTTGGGCCACAGTGTTCCACAGTCAGGGATCAGCCACAGAAAAGGTTTTGTTGCCTTTAGTCTTCAGATGGGTTCTTTTTGGAACATCTAAAAGCAGGAGATTTGAGGATCCTGTTTCCCTAGCTTGAGTGAATGTAGTTAAAAGTGCTTAAAAACATACAAATGTAAAACTAACTTTAAAAAAATGTAATTAAATCTTGTGTAAGTGACAGGAAGCCAGCACGGGGGTGATGTGGTCTGGCATTTGGTTCCAGTCAGTCATATATTGGACCATCTGCAGCTGGTAACCCAGCTGAGATGTAAAAAACATATGGACCACATGCTCAAACTGGCTCATGGGCACATAGAGCTTCACCTTTGCTAGAAGATGTGGCAGGAAGAAGCTGATCTTAACTCAATTCAAAAGCACTGTTTAAGATGATACCTAGGTTTTCTTTTAAACCAGGCCATGCAAAAGCACCAGGAGGGCCCAGAGCACTGTCAGCAGATAAAATAAAAAGGTGACTAGTAAAACAATATCTGTCTTATCATTTAAATGTAAAAAAAAAAAAAAAAATCAAGCCCATTCATGTTTTGATGGCACACAGACAGCTAACAAGAGTCTGCATGCAGCCTGGATTATTTCATGTCTGAAGCAATGCTAATTCTACAGGTTGGACCTTGGTGTTAACATGTAGAAGATAAAAAGAAATGGGCCAAAGATAGAGCCTTGGGGCACTCCACAGTCAAGAGGGGCTATCCCAGAGTTATTTGTACATTGAATGACCTCTGTGGTAAATAAGACTGAAACCACTTCAGGACCATGCCTCAGAGGCAGACACATAACTCCATGTGAGAGTTAAAGGTGGTCGTCAACTGTGTCAAAGGCTAATGGCAGGTCAAAAAGCAATAGACCAGCTGGATATCCAGTCAACTGTTAAGACTTTTAAAAGGGCACTTTCAGTACTATGACATGCTTTAAAACCAGATTGAAATCTTATGATCTGCACCGCAATTACTGTTTTATATATTTTTTATTATCAATTATTATTTTAAAAGTTGGCCTGGTCCTGTGCTACTGAGCCCATTTGCACGGCCATAAAAATCTGATAACTGGGAGTAATCAGATCATTGCAATAATCAGATCTGACATCTTTACATGCACTTCAGAAATGCATTCGTTAAAAAACCCTAGTTTAGATGTTTCAGTCCATTATTGGATTTCTTATGGCAGACTCAAACTTCCATTTATTGTCTTCTGTTCATGTTTGAATATCTCACTTCTATGATTTATTTTACACTTGCACAAATGTGAAAGAATGAAATAAATTAAAGCTGATAACTGCTGTTATCTGATAAGTGGTATCAGATTATGCTTACACGATCATCTGAATAATCTGATAACTCCAGAAATTGAATACTGGTTTTTGATACAGAGTTTTAGAGTGGATGTAAATGGTATTAATGTGTCTCAAACACAGACGACTTTGATTTATGACATTACGACAGTAGAATTCAATCTTTAAACAGGTCGATGACTATTAAACTGCTTTTCAACAATAAATAAATCAGAACAAAATGGATCAGTCACAATGTCCTGCAGTCTGATCAGTGCATTACACTATACCTCCAGTCAACATCTAACGCTCCATAAAAATGTACGGTGACATAATCTGCTGAGAAAAAATGCAGCTTAATCAGCCAATCAGAATCAGCTGTGTTGCTATAGACACTGCACCAGCTGTGATGGTGTCAGGTTACAAACATGCTCCACTCTACACTCAGCCTTGAGTTTCCTTCAGAGAAAACAGTCAAACAGAGGCTTCTGAAAATAATATAAAAATAAACAAATAAATAAATAAAAAGCTGACCAGTGCAGGCAGAAGAATCTACTTGACACACTGGCAATTTATGGTCCAAAAAGTTTTCATATATTAAACAACATTAGATTGAATGGGATAGGTAATAATAATAATAATAATAATAACAATAATAATAATAATAATAATAATAATAATAATAATAATAATAATGTTTAGAAGAAGACAGTCAAAATGAGGAAATGACTTTAAGACTGAGCATCAAATGACCGTATATGACCAGATATATTAAAACTACATCCATCACTGACTTACTGCTGGGACACCAGTGCTGGTTCAGAGGTTTTTATGTTTTTATTTATCTGTTTTATTCTGTTTTTATATGATGCTCTTTTAGAACATGATGCTCTTATCTCCTGCACTATAGCTGTCATATTGTCCTATTTATTTTTCAAGTATTAGGTTTTATTGTTTGTATTTTTTTTATGTGATCACTGTTTTTAGAGTTTTTATTAGGGCCATACACAGCTGGTCCTGAGTACAAATTTCGTTTCATGTACGTGGAATGACAAATAAACTTGAATTTGAATCACATTTTTTTTTCTTTTTTATTTAACCAGGAAGAAACCCCACTGAGATTAAGAAGTACTGGCCAGCAGCAAATAAAACACACAGTTACAAGATCACACATAAACAAATACAGTATAACAAACACGATTTAACAATGAACAGTTAGAAACAACATAAAAACCCCATTCACAGGTGAAAAAAAAAACACTTAAAATACAATAAAATAGTTAAAACAAACATACTGATTAGACAGAGACATGCAAGAGGACATGCTGTCACCTTAGATCTTGGATCCACCCCAGAATACAGAAAAATTAAAATACAAAAATACAATACAAATAAAATGAACCAAAAATCTGTTTTGATTTAATATGCCAGGATTATTTCTTTGTGACAGAGGTTAACTCTTTATCTTATATCGTGTGTACGCAGTAGGACTAACATGTGACACACAAAAGCTTTTATAAATGTATTTTAAAAGTACATAATATGTGTATATTTCTGTGTGCATTTTTATAGGGGTGGTGCAGGCCATGGGACTATGGCAGACAGTTCAGGACCTGGACCACCTTCAGCAGGTCCACCAGAAGACCAACCCTGATGGTCCACAACGCTCGGAGATATCGGCTCAACTTCAAGTATCACTGTGCACAATCAGAACAATAATACATCAGACATAAACCACTAGATGGAGACATTATGGTGGAGATGTCATTAATGAGGGAAGATAGGCCTCAGCTAAAGCTTGATACACGCTTGAAGTAATTACAAATCGTTATTTTTTAAAGACTCTTTTTCCCTTTTGTAAGATCAGCTTGTTCAGTTCTAGCAACACACACACACACACACACACACACACACACACACACACACACACACTGCAAGCAGCCAATCAGAAAATGGAATGACCAAATGACGGTTAATTAAAAGCTTGTTATATTATTACCTCCTCATTAGCCATGGGATTGAAATGCTGTTCGCTGCTCTATTAATTAGTCTTGTGAGAAAGTGAAAGTGTTTTTAAAACAGCCTGCTGGTCCGACAGCTAACTGGACCCAGTAGTTTAATGGTCTATCTACTCGACTAATCCTATAATGGCCTTGAGGTTTTCCCACAACATGCTTTCTCTCTTTGCAGTTTTACAATGTTTTAATCAGTGGTGTCAAACATACGGCTCATGGGCCAAAATGGGCCCGTGAAAGATTCAAATTCAGATATTTTATTCATGCACAAAGAAAGAAAAACATAATATACATGAGCAGTTTACAGCAGATGTGCAGTACATGAAAGGGACCCCAACGAAGCAAGAGTGCTTATAGATAAGGGACGCAAGCCGACAACAACATCCTCACCCCTATTCCCCCTCAACCCCAACCCCCAACTTCACACCCCCAATGACACACCTGCATATTCATCACCACCCACTCATGTCATCAATACACACACACACACACACACACTCACACACACCTACACAAGCATCCACACTATCACAAATAGGTACACGTACACATACTCAGACAGCAACATTTCCAAAAAATACATGATTCTGACAGAACTTATATTACATTATATTACATTATATTATATGTTATTATATTATATTAAGACAGAGGTTTTGTTTATATATATATATATATTTTTTTTTTTATTTTTTTATTTTTTTTTAAGTAGAAAGAATTTGTGTTAATTTAATAAACCCATCAAGCTCATTCCAAATCTGCAGACCCCTGCAAACCACACTAAGGTTGGTACATTTAAGTTTACACTTCTTCCCCAATATGGAATATGAACTAAAAGGATGCGAACCGGCCCCCAATATGAATTCATGAAGTGCAAAAAATTATACTGAAGATGTTACAGTCAACAGTCACATTTTAGATCAACCACACACAAACACACATTGATATTAGATAGATCAGACCAGTAATAATAACCTCCATCCATCCATCCATCCATTTTCAACCGCTTAGTCCCTTTCGGGGTGGCGGGGGGGGCTGGAGCCTATCTCAGCAACTACTGGCGGAAGGCGGAGTACACCCTGGATGCCAGTTCATTGCAAAACCTAATAATAACCTAATAACCTATAAATGATGACAACTCATATGATGCATGATGAAAGCTTATACATTTACAAACTGTCCTTTCACAAAACATTTTAACAACATTCAGCCTGTTACTAAATGGTTTGTGTCTTTGTAGATTCACTCTGATATGTAAGTTATAATTCACATATGTAAATGAAAATCTGAAACATAGTATTACATGTATATTATATGAAGTTACTGTTCATAGGTAAGTGTGCTGTTAGTTTACTGGCTGAATGTGGATGCTGAACTAAAAAAAAAAGTTGACACCCCTGTTTTTTATGTGTTTTTTTATTATTATTCAGAAAGACAGGAGCTCAACCTTACCTGTAGAAGGTGCACAGCTTCCAGTATATATTTATTCACACTGAAGTCACAGACAAAAACTCACAGATGCTGTAAGTAACCCTGGTGTTGACTTTGGATCCAATACATGTATCTGTGTCTATCCTTTTACTTTTCCTGTGCCAGAGTCCCCCCCCAATCTGACAGAGGGGAGATTGTCTCTATTCTCTGACAGGCCTTCAGCACTGTTGAAATGTGTGCTGTGTGTCTGTACCGTCTCCCTTCAGGCCCTGTTAAGAGAAAATCAGAAGACAGAGGAGGGAGAAGACAAAGGCGGCCATAAAACAGTTGATCTAAGATGCTGCAGTCTGCAGAAGGAAAGAGGTGAGAGGTTTTAAATGGTTTAATGCAGCACCGGAAACTCCAGGCAGTCTGAGAAAAACTTTAGCAAAAGGATAAGGGCAAAAATCATCATCACAACATTTTATTCCATGCTGATTTATTTTGGTATATATTTTGATGATGAGTGTCCTAATGAGGCCTGAAAGTATCATAACTTAAATGTTATAATATCAATATGGAATATCATCTTCATCCTCAGTTTAATACTATTTACAGTTAGGTCCAAGCTCCAGACTCCAGTATTCATTCATTCATTCATTCCTTATTCCTCCTTAGTTCCATGGGGTTGCTACAGGCACAATTAAAAGTAATATTTATCATGATCTTAGTTTGTCCAATTACCTTTGAGTCTTTGAAAATGGAGGTGACTGGGTGTAAGTTGTAAATGGTTAATGCAATATTTCTGTTCAATCTCCTGAATTAATGCTGAAACTCCACACTCCAATCACATCTGGATTGTTTCATTTCAGATCCCCCTTGATGCACAACAATATTTGTATCACTGCTTAAATACTCATGGGTCTGACAATATTTAACCCATAAAGACCTGGTGCTACTCCTTTTTTAAGTGATTTATCACTTTTCAGTATAATTATATTATATTCATATTGTAATTATAATATTACCCTCTATATTTTGCATTTTTGCATGTTTATAGAAACTTAATTAATTAATTATTTTATAGTTAATTTGAAGGTTATTAGATCAAAACAGGCAAATCTGAAAAAAAAAAAACCTGACTTTTTCCAGCAAAGATGTCAAAACCTGAACGTAAAACCAACTGTCTACATCCACTGTCATTGATCCAACTCCATTAGTTTTAATAGCACATTAATGTTGTAGAAGATGACAGTGTTTTTATGCTCACTACGGAGCCTCTGAATGTCCAAATGGTTCATATCTGATGCATGAAAAGATGGCAAACTGTATTTTACACCAGTTATTTACATGAGTTGATAGGATTAGTGGGTCAGAACTTATTAAACATTTTACATGCCGTTGGTCACCAGTGGAGGTTTGGGTCTTAATGGGTTAAGCAAAATAAAATAGGAAAAACTCTAAATCAGACTATGTCTGTGGTCATATGGGTATGAATTTATTAGGTGTAATTGAATGCTACATTATGTTGGTCAGTGCCTTCACCCGTTGAGTTAAAGACGTTATGACAGCATGATGTCAAACTGTGATAGAGGCAATAGCACTGTCTGTAAATGTTTTTTTTTTAATATGACTATAGTCTGACTCATTTGAATTAATCAGGCCTGGAATAGGTGTGAACATTTCCATCACAGTCACAGGACTGTCATTTCTCTTCCTTCTGTTATCTGTGCTTTGAATTTTCTCCCCACTACATGACAAAACAACCTCCCAAATGCATCTACACTCTGAAAATGGCAAGTTTTGACAAAGACGCATGTTCTTTTATGTGCCATTTAGTTTTGTTTTTTTTATGAATTTTGTTTTAAAACCATGAAGCTTCTCTTCATGTGCACATTTCACTGGAAATACAATAGTTGGGCTATTGAAATGACTATATGAGCACTTCGGTGCAAACATTCACCTGGTAATGTGGCAGCTAACCTTCTGAGATCTACTCTCCAAATGGAAAATCTTCCCACTTTGCAAATTTCACATACTGTTGGAAAAGATGGAATAAAATATATTTACCTCTTCTCATCAAATGATTGCTGGTCACAGGTGATTACTGATGTGTAGAAATACGAATAAAAAGTGGAACATGCATAATATTTTTTTTAATTCCAATTTTCTATAAGACAGTGTTTTTCTGCTGTATGATTTTCAGATTAATATTATTCACTAATTTCTAAAGATTACCTTTAAGATCAACTTATCTCATAAAGACCCAAATATCCATCCTCTACCAAAATCATCTACCGATGTAAACTTTTTAATCCCTGTTGATCCATTAATACATGTAAATAATTGTTGTAAAATACAGTTTTTCATCTTTTCATGGTTATCAGATATGGACCATTTGGATGTTCAGAGGCACTGTGGTTACCATGGAAACATTGTCATCTTCTACAACATTGATTCAACAGGAAAACCCAGTCGGATCAGTGACAGTGGACGAACACCCTGGGTTTATGTTCAATTAATGATAGAAGATGCTGAAAAAGTCACATTTTCTTCATTTTTCTCTAGTTTTGATATAATAACCTTCAACTTTACTCTGAGCTTTTATGAACATGTGCATGATTAGTAAATTAAATGTAGGAAAATACCTGATTTCACTGGGGAAAAAAACACAAAATATAGAAGACAATATTACCTGATTTCACTGGGGGAAAAAAACAAGATAATATTACAATAAATGGTGGTAAATAACTTAAGGAGGGGGTAAATATGGAGAAAAGTTAGTGTTACTTGTGGTCCCTTGTTCTTATGTTCAGTTTAGTTCTCATGTGTTCCTTTGTATGTGCAAGTCTTGTGCATGTGCATTCCTCCACATGCTATCTTATTTATTCCTTATCATGTGCTTTAATTTACAATTCCATTTTTCTGAGTTGAAGCTTTATTTATAATTGCTCAAAAACAAACAAACAAACAAACAAACTGTACATTCTCTGCTCTGGGTCAACTTTTTTTTTTTTTAATAGTTGCTTCAGAGATAAAATGTGCTAAATCTCATACTGTTAAACCAAATGATGAAAGGCTGTTTTTGATAAATATGAGACTGAATATGAAGCATTAAAACACACACATACACACATACACACACAGGTTTGTGTACATTTTTATAATATATTTAATGCAAGTCCTTCAAACATTCCAATAAGTGACCGTGTTCTAAAGTCGAAGTCAAATATATAACTGATAGAGAAAATATTCCCTTTGTGTAAAATCCATTCATGGGATTTCACATTCTCAATGCTGGCACTCGCCTACAGTCACTAAATTCAACTTTTGACTTAATTTTTATTCATTAATGACCCAAATTGTATGAACGTTAAATGGTTTTAATCTGGAAGCACTGTGCTATGTAGACCAAAGGAATATGATTGTGTAAGAGGTCATTGTGGGCATTTATTCATCCCTTCTTGAACAAATCAAGGACTAAAACTAAAAAAAAAAAATTAAAAAAAAGCTTTATTCACTTGCATAAATATTAAAACAAAATTGAAAATCAAACTAAAAGGCTAAAAAATAATAAGTACTATGAAATTTTAATAAGTCTGTTCTGTATTTGCAAAAGCTTATAATCTAACTCATTTTATATCAGAACTTAATCACTTAGACCCACTTCTTTAGCACAGACTGCATCTGCATCTAACATCACACTTTTAACTCAAATATCAGCAGCTTCTTATTTATTAAAGTAACCATCACAACTCATTTTTCCTACAGAACCCAACCCTCTTCAGACCATCTGGAACAGGAACAGTAAATTCACACAAACTCATTAAAGTGATGAGAGACTAAGTATGTAGGTTTACAGAGACTTTATGTAACAGTGTATGTACTTATTTGTTCTATGTCAGATGAAACAATGTGATTTCCCAGTAAAAGCCATAAAATACTTTAGAATTACACCAAAGCACTGTTAGCATATTCTCTTTTTGTGTGTGTTCTGAATGTTTTCAAAGGGATTTTACATTTACTTTTTTCACATCTATAACAAACAACACACCAGACAGACAGGCAGACACACAGATGTAATCAGCAGAGGATATCAGTGCATCTTGTTGTTAAAACATTGCAAAAAAGAGTGAGGACTAATGATGACACTGCCCCCATTATAACAGCACATTTGGGGGAGGGGATGTAGAGACAGAGGTGGGGGTGGGATGATGATAGAAAGGATGCTGATGCTTTGTATAGTCGTCAATAGAATCTAACTCTCTAAGGACAAAGGTGACAAAAGTGTAGTGGTAGAACAAAGTATGGAGACATATACAGTAGTAATATATGATAAGGGTTTTATATGGATATAAGTGATCTGGCCCAGGGGACACGGACTCCTGGTGGGACATGGTGTCTCAGGTGGTCGACATTTGCCTCAGGGTTGGGGTTGGGGGTGGCCTTCCATGTGCTGACTAGAGACAGCTGTCTGTGTGTCTGTCATTACTCAGAGTAATCAGCTGATCCTGTAACACAGCAGAGGAGAGATGAAAAACACAGGACCGACAACTACACAGCATGGAAACCCATCACATTCACAAAAAAACAACAAAAAAACCCCACACAAATTAGACATTGTATAGAGTACAAGGTCTCGCAGTTATGAGGAAAGATTAAATACACCATCAAGATCTTAAAAAAAATATCTTAATAAAAAAAAGGATGTTAAAATTTTCCCACATTGTACTACAGTTAAACATAGTAAACCAGGCCAGATGACAAGGAAAGTATTAAAAGGTGTAAATGTTTCCAACAAAATTGGATGTTTTGTTTTGATATGAGTGAACTTCCACTTCATGTGTTCCAGTGACTCCAAATCTGTATCAAATTATAGTAGTATACCTGACAAACAAAATAAACCAATATTTTATACAAATAAAGACATAGATAAACCTTACTAATCCCCAATAGAAACGTATACATTAAATTATATGAATGAACTTTTTTGTGTTTACTGACTATAAATAGAAAAAGTGAAATGAATTTCAAAAAGGTGCAACATAATTTTATCCGAGAATGACAATTTAAGTAAAAATTCTATGTTAAATGATGATGCGTATTGATTTATTAATTTATTTTGGAGACACATAACATTAATCAAAGACATAATGAAACAGTAAAGGTGCAGCGAGAGGCACAAAGAAAATGGCTTGTTTTAAAGCCTCCACCTTAAAAATACAATAAAAAAAATAAGTTATGAGACTTCCATACTCCATACACATTCAGAATAAAAATGTATGTGTAT
>JAPSES010074519.1:0-10371 GCA_029822895.1 Maxillicosta whitleyi
GTACGCCTTCGTGGGAAAATACCCCGGAATTGTTGCATGTTTTTGCCTGCGTTACACGCGAACCTATCAAACTTACTAAGTATTTTTGTCTTGCGAACTCCGGTCGTGCCCCAGACGTGCTAATTATCACAGCCAGGTCATAGCGAAAAAATGTCCGGCCACTTTTCAGGCTGCGTGCTATGCGTCGTGTTTGCGACCACCAAAAAAAGTACTTTCCACTTACGTGCATCTCACTACTTGGCCCATTTTTGGCACGCAAAGCACTCGTAGTACCACGCACAACCGGATGTAAGAGAGCCTTTAACAATGGTTTAACTAAGAAAGCATGCTAACGATTGCAAGTAACAATCAACTGAAAGCGCAGCGTCAACTTCTGCCTTTTAAAAGCACATAGTGTAAGTCAGAGTCCTTTTGGACCCTGTCAATCATACAGGACCCTGGCTGGTACAAAGAAGCAATACACTACTACGGAACGCTTCAAAAGCAATGAAACATAACAAACACCAGTGATATCTAGAGTAATACTTAGAAGAGCTTCTTTGTAATCTTTCCACGGTGAGAGAAAAAAAAAGTATTCTGGTAAAAAATTTGACTGCACTAAATAAAAGTGTATTTATTACCATATAGTGTATTAGACTTATAATTGTGTTGAATTGGCATGTTAATTCCACACTTAATATTTTTAAATATTAAATACGTTGTTTCACATGATGTCATGTCAATTTAAACCGAATAAACAACAATGTGCAAACTCATCCACTGGGTGTCGCTGTGGAACTTTTTTTTATTTAGCCTATCAGCCTATCCCTTTACTTATAAGCGAAGGCGGGGTACACCCTGGACATGTCACCGGTTCATCACAGGGCTGGACATGTAGACCAGGGGTGTCAAACATGCGGTCCAGGGGCCAAAAGCGGCCCGCTGAAGGGTTCAATGCGGCCCGCCGGCTAAATAATGACAAGTACAGGTAGTCCTCAGGTTACGATGTACCCGACTTACGTTATTTTGACTTTACGACGGTGGAGTCTCGTCCGTTATTATTGTACATACGTACTATATAACTGTATTAATTATGACTTACATGAAAATTTGGGTTATGTCGACAGCGTAAGAATGGAACTCGTCCGTAACTCGAGGACTACCTGTGCTCATTTTCTTTTTGGTCTAATGTGAAAAAAAAAAATAACATTGCACTTTGAAAATATTTATATTTAAAACTATCCTTTAACAGTAAAATGTGAATAACTTTTTTTTAAATTTAATTTTAACACCATTCTACCTTTTACTTAATGGTTTTTCTCTTTGTAGATCCACTGTGACTACATTTGGACAATATTCTGCCTGTTACATGTAACATTATGTGTAACACACATGCATAAATGATAAATTGAAGCATGATTTTGTTAAAATTGTACTTATTTTTCTTACAAAATGTACTTATTTTTCAGCTTATTCACATCTTTTTTTGAGATGATAGTTTGTAAAGTTTAATATTTTTATCGCACTACAAGAAAGAGGAAAAGTTGTCATTTACAAATATTATGCTGTTATTTTACTGGTCCGGCCCACTTGGCAACAAATTGGGCTGAATGTGGCCCCTGAATTAAAATGAGTTTGACACCCCTGATATAGACAAACAATCTTGCATTCACACCAAACAAAAATATAACACAAACACGTCTAAGAAATTAGTAATTCCTTTCAAAACTGTGGAAGTTCCACCTCCTTCTTCATTAATGACAATTTTGTATTATCACTGGAAACATCTCTGCTGGATTATCTGTGTATTGTATGCATCTAATTGTATACATCAGGTCTTCAGGGCTTCAAAACTCATGTATCATATATGATACATTTGGTGTTATAGGGTTAAGAGGCATCTGCTTTACATGATATGCACATACACAGTTCATTTGTTTATTTATTATTATTTACATGTTCATATACACAGTGGAATTGTGCTAAAGACACTGGCACAAGTGATCAAAGTGCAATATCAAACAGTGACAAAACCCGTCACTAAAAATGACTAGTTTATATAAACGATACATGGCGTAGCCGACATGTTACCGGGACGATTTCATAACATACTCAGAACCAGGGCAGATTAGAGTTATTTTAGGAAATATTTTTCTCAGCCCGTTGGTTAAAAATAACAGTAATCCATTCGATTTTGCTGCTTTTATATTATTACACACACAAGGTAATAAGCTCCTAAAATGAATTCTTGTGTGTTCTTACAACACAAAATCACAAATGAATTACAGTGATTATTACAGAATAAGGACACAGTAAAATAAATATCACACCGTTTATATAATAAATACTAAACTGTAAATGTATTCGTGAACAGAAGAGGATTAAGGCCACTGGAGAAAAAAAATAAATAAATAAAATTAAAGTCCAATATATGTTTTTATTGTTTTTTTATGGAGGAAAAAAAAAGCCAGAATTCTGCCTTTTTTTCTCAGAATTCTGAAAAAAAATTACAATCAAGTAGATTTTTTTGCTTTATGGCATAAAGGATTACAGCAGGTTGACATTAATGACAGATTTAAGTGACTTTTTCACATCTGAGGGGTTTCGAGTTCCAGACTAAGTCATTTCACGATTACTTAGCAAAGGAAGCAAAATGTACATCAGTGGCTTTTTCTTTAAATTTTCATGCACAATTTTCAAAACTATTCGCTCAGGAAAAAGTCAAAATTCAGGGTTTTTTTTTTCTCAGAGTAATATTTAAAAATATATTTACATGTTGTATATTAATATTATATATATTTACCCCAGTGGCACTAATCCTCTTCCATATTCATGTGTCTTAGAAGCACTGAATAAAAATTCCTGTATTTTTGTTGTTCAGTGAATCAAACACAGATGCATAATATGTGTGTGTGTGTTTGTGTGTGTGTTTGTGCTACATGATGATGCTGAAAAACACACAAAAATGGAAATGACTCTAATACCACAGAACAGAAGACTACCACAAATCTAGTCATTAATAATAAAGTCCACAGTTACATTGGCCTGTATCTGAAACAATCTTTCTGGAAAAACTCAAGGTTTAGTGCAGGATTGTGTGACATGTTTTCATATATCATGTCCACAAAACACTGAAATAACACAATAATACCTAGAGTGAAAAGGTTAAATGGTGGCATATAAAACATTTGCGGAGTCTAAATACATTTTTCAGTGTTAAAGTCACACTACCACTGGATAAATCTGTAAATGGTACCGCTTTAATTGGGTATTAAAATGTATTAAGTCTTAGTTTGATTCAAAAAGGAACTCGTTTTTGACTATAAATTCTAAAAAGAGACAACTTGTTACTGTTTACGTGTCATTTCCTATACATATATATATATTTTTTATTACAAAATAAATCAGTCAATACCGTCATGGTCATAATAGTGCATTAACAGCCTTGAAATAAGCCACATAACCGCAACGTCACCTCGAGTGCTACAAAACGACGAGTACTTGGTCAAAAACAAGGTGCTGACAGTCAGAAAAAAACGTGTCTTCGCAGGCGTGTGTTCGCACTCTGGTGTTGTGTATTGGACCGGTGGCGTGTCCGGTCAGCAGCAGGATTTCTTCTTCTCTGAAGGGCTTCGTACCAGCTGAACCGTCTTCTCTTTTTGTCTGTCCTCGTGCTCTTTTAGAATCCTGAGACACAGAAATAAAGTCATAAAAAATGGAACAGTCCAGGCAGAGGACCTGCTGTGTGCCATTACGTCCCATTTGCTTTGTTCTCCCTTTACTCTGTGGAGTGAAACGCTACTGAATCTCCAGCTCGGCTCAGGTCCTGTCCACAGGAATGAATCAATACATTTCCACTCCAGTTAAAGCTGCAATAATAGATAGCTGCATAAATCGCTGTTTTTCTACAACGTGTCATAGAAATGGACCTTCTACAAGAACAAAAAGAGGACCGGTGGCTCTGTATCTACGCGCCGTGTTCTATCAAGAATCAATAATGTGTTGAATTTGTGATTTTGTCGATGTTAGAGTTCTGTGGTTTTAAAGCAGATTAATTTATCCGGTAGAAGTGGGTGGTACTTCTACTACAAATAAAATAAGAACCCGTATATGACTTCCTATCAGTGCTCAACAGTAACTATATTGATATCTCTAAACATTTCCATGTTATAAGCCAATGAAATACAGCTCATTATAAGTAAAGGCGAACCTTAAATGGTTAAAAAAAATTTAAAAATTTTAAAAAAATCGAAATTTCTCAAAACTGAGTAAAATTTGTAGACATTGTCCCAATGAAGCAACATTATAACATTTTATTTTGACCCGAAGATATTTGGAAAAAATTGCTAATTTAGACTGCCACGATGAAGACGACAAGAAATATGACAACAAAGACTACAACGATGAAGACAACGATGACAAAGACATTATTGACGAGGAAGAGTACAACGATGAAGACAACAAAGATGACGATGACAAAGTCTACAATGACAAAGTCTATGATGATGAAAACTACGACGACAAAGACTATGACAACAATGACGACAGACGACAATGACAAACACTATGACGACGAAGACAATTACAACAAAGATGACGATGACAAAGTCTACAACGACAAAGTCTACGATGATGAAGACAGGTACGACGACATAGACTACGACAACAACAGCATAGGCACTGATGATGACACCAGATACAGCGCTGACACAAAACCTCATGGTCTTTCAGCCAATGAGCTAAAATATATATCTAGATCATGTTTTTCTTTATTACTAACAGTATATCGTTACATGTTCTTATGGTAATGTCAGTAAAACGCAGTCCAGTCACACGATTAACAGTAGTAGAGACGGCAGGAGTTAATGCTTGTTGTTAGTGTAGGATCAGAAGGAGGTTCCTGGTAAAAGTCCAGGTCTGAATATCGTTGGTATATGAACATTTAACGACAACACAGACACTGATGAAGCATTTTATACGTGTGAGCTCTGTTATTTGGGAGCGAGCAGAACAGCTAATAAGAAAAGCTCCATTGTGCTTCTGAAAAAAAGACAAATTCAACATTTGGCTGCGTATGAATGGTTTGGTTTTAAGGCAGGTCACAAATCCCGCCTCTGCTTAAAAGTGCTTCATATTTAACTGAACAGTTATTGTTTGTTTTCCTCTTAGTGAACGGCTGCTTACCTGGCCAAATGAACCATGGACTCAGACACATTGTGTCCAGAACAAGCGCTGCACTCATAGAATGACATTTGGCAGTCCTTAAGAAGTGAGAACAGAAGAAAGACTGTTACAATTCAATGAGTCAAAACAATTTCAACTTTTATCAGGGCAGGTCGATGATGAAACACGGGCTTCGAACGGATAAAAGAAACTGGCGCTTTTAAAAATATGGGTAAAAACAACGCTGTTATCAAAGTTTGGTGTTTTTCTGTCTTTTCAACATCATGTCTGTACAACTGATCACACAGGTCTACAAGGAAAACGCTCCTAGAATAAAAGTAGTGAAATTCTACCACATGGGAGTCACTGATCAAGTCATTAATGCTGAAGTTTCTAACATACAGCCTTGGGTCAAAATGTGAAATTCGAGAGTTAACAAGAGAATGGGTTTGACTCGAAAGGAATATGTGTATCAGAGCTACTTCAAAACAGTCGCTTTTCCTTTCACCCTCAAATATCATAAATACAACTTGCGCATAAAAATTTGGAATATAATAATGTAAGAACGAAAATTTCGTCAAACCTCTCATTTTTCGATTAAAGTTTTTGCGCTGGCAAGAGGTGGTTTTTCAGGTGTTGCGAAATTGGTATTTTACGCAAAACTGCAATGGAACGAACTTTTTTCCGCAAATAGAGTCATGTGAAGAAAAAAACCTGAATGTTGCAACAAGCGAAGAAGAAGAGTTTTAGCACAAATATGGTGCGGTATGTGAGGACACACCAGAAAACAGAATAATTTTTAATTTAGTGCGAGATAGAAGGGTAATATATAATAATAATAAATATATGCGTAAATAGACGCCACATTTACGTTGGTCACCACGTTTATGAAATAACTTTTCGTGTTATCTCGGGATAATAAAAAAAACAAATCATCGCATTTTTGATGTAATGGAAAAAACGATATTACGCACTTGTCTTCTTTCGACATTTAGTAAATATCGGTAAAGTTTTACGCATAAATGGTAAAGCGACTGCTGTCTGCACATGTGTAATAACACTTTATCATATACCTTGAAGCAAACCAGCACTTTTGTCATTTGTTTTAGCACTTTTGTCCATTTAATCTTATTAAAATTTAACGCATTTAATCTTTAAAAAAATAAATAAATAAATAAAAAATTGTAGACCGGTGTTATGTAACGGACAAAATCACCCATAGAACCTTGTGTTTCGGAGACTCAACAGACCTTGGCGAGTCTTTCTCCCATTCCCGTCTGAACTTGTCTCTCAGTCTCCTTGTCCGTTTTGTTTCCCAAGAGCATGATGGTTATGTCCTCACCTGTACCCTCCTATAAAAGAGAAAAAACACCAAACACAACCTGCTCATAGAAGTGAAAAAAAATGGGTCATATCATACTTTTATTAGTCTTTGGTTCATTTATTTGTGTGATATTTGACCATAATAGTTAGAATTTGAACCCTTCAGGTATCTTTATGGAGTGGATTTCTACAACCTGTTTCAATTCCTTCTTAATTTCTTACATTTATATATTGCACAAATAAGGTCAAGACTTCCGACGAACATTTCTCAGACGTAACTGTTTATCAGCAGCAGCAGTTGGAGTAAAAACTGAAAATGTGTCCAAACTTGGAGCTGATGACCTAAAATGTTCAGTTGTTTGATGTATTAACAAACACAAGTGGTTGAACGGGACAGAAAGCACTGTTAACAACCTGGAGGGGGCGGGGCATAAAGTGGCTCATTTGCATTTAAAGTGAGAAATAATGTTGAACAGAGGTCTCAAACATGCGGCCCGGGGGCCAAATATGGTACGCCACAGGTTCTGATGCAGGCCGTGGGATAAATTTGCAAAGTTTAAAAAAATCCACAGTCAAAGCTGTTGAACTCATTTTAGTTCCACATACAGACCAATATGATCTACAGTAAGATAATAACAGAATCATTTCCAAAAAAAAGACTATATTTTCTTCATGTTTTGATGTGAAAAAAATTTATATCACATTATGTCTATAAATATTGACAATTTTATATTTTTGTCCTTGTTTTAGTGCAAAACATAACATTAAATTATCAAAATATTCACATTTACAAAATATCCTGTGAAAAAATGTGAATAACCTGAAATGTCTAAAGAAAATTAAGCTCAAATTTAACACTTTTCTGTCTGTTATTAAGTGTGTTTGTAGATCCGATCCATAATTATCATGTATAAATAATAAGTTGAGGCACATTATTGTTAAAATTGCACTTATTTTTCACCAGAAATGTCAGTTTTTTTCAGGTTATTCATATCTTAGATTATAAAAGTGCGTATTTTCATAATATAATGGGTTTGTCTTCACTAAAACAATGACAGATTTTGAGTTGTCATTATTTATACATTTTTATTCAATTATTTTATATGTTATTACTTTACTGGTCCAGCCCACTTTAAGATCAAACTGGGCTGAATGTGGCCCCGAAATAAAATGAGTTTGAGACCCCTGGTGTTGAACATGTACCCGTGGAGTTAAATTAATGAAGAATTCAGACCCATGTAGAACATTTACAGTTTATGTAGACCAAAGGAAGATGTTTGAAAATGTATAATTCCAAATATCACTCACAGTAATGCACACTCGACATGTACTGTGTACTTATACATCAGTTTAGTTTCAAACCAAACACACAATGACACCCTCTTCTTCCCCCTAAATCTAATGGTGGGTTTGGTGCGTGCAGCAGGGGGCAGACTGCTGCTGTCTTACCTTTATACTCGTCAGCCACTGCCGTACCGCTGTGAAGCTCAGCTCAGCTGTAATGTCGTACATCACTATCACAGCGTCAGCCTTCCGAAAGAATTGTTTGGTTATGCTGCGATACCTGCAGAGAACAAGGAACGGAAGAGAAGAATCGTGAAAATGCTCGCTGTTATGGCTTTTAAGGCTGCCATAATAACAGGCTGTCGAGGTGTCTTCATGTTTTCTTTGCAATAAAAGGGTCAGAAAATGTCTTCTTTTTTGTCTTTTCTTTTGCACCTTTTTTTTTCCAGGAACTTAACTTTCAATATCTGGCCATTAACTATTATTATTATTATTATTATTATTATTATTACCCCACCCCCCGAAGGGGAGACAAGGGGTACTGTTTTTGGTTGGGTTTGTTTGTTTACACTCTCACAGCAAAGGTATTGGTTGAATTCTTGCCAAATTTGGTTTATATACCAGTGACCCAGAATAGATGTGGTTACATTTTGGGAATTTTTTTAGGAATCAAAAAAAAAAAAAAAAAAGTCCCATTCACTTTCAATTGAATTCATACTTGGTACATATATAGAGGCAATTGATACGCTGACATCAGCACACACATAGACATGATGACATCAGTTGGATCGATGCCAAAACAAAATAAGCTACAATACATGCGAGGGGTGGGGTTTGTTGTGCCCGGCACCACTTGTTATAGCTAATAAAGTGTGTTTTAGTTAAAAAAAAAAAAAAGACTTGAAATTTTTTTTCGAAACCACTGTAAATGCCCGTAATGAAGCTTTTGGAGGTTGCAGAAATAACCTTTTAACTATTTTACGTCTGCTTTTTGGTCTTGAACATCCAGTATCGTATTACAGCTTCGTATTTTTTGTTATTTCCTGCTGCTTTTCAACCTGCTGTAAAGTGTTTTCACCTCCTGAGGAAAGTAAATGTTGGCCTTTTTACATTAAATAATTGTCTTGATTGGAAAAGCCATAATTCAACTGTTTTCAGATACATTTTCTACGTCCTTGGCGGACGTAATAAATAAATAAAATGAGTGAGTCCTTACCTTTCCTGTCCCGCTGTATCCCACATCTGCAGCGCTACTTGGCTGTTGTCCACGGTTATTGTCTTTACACTATAGTCTATACCTGGGTACATAAACAACAGATTCCTAGTCAGCAGTAGCTCTTGTTTAGTGTTTGGAATTCCAGTGTATTTTTGTGAAAAACAACAGTTTGTCATATTTGCTTTTTTCCCCTCAGATACACTGAAGTAAACATCTGTGTCTGTGCAACAAACTGAACTATATTACAGACTTTTCCAAACACTGAATCATCCAACCCTTAGACAAAGGCTTCAAAAGAGCAGTACACACCGTTTCTTACATCAGACACTTTGTTCAGACTGAAGTGTTTTGTGAGAAATAACACCTGAAATTGGCAGCATTTAGAAACACACACAAGAAGGAGCCTTTTATTTTTGTTTTCACTGAAAATGTCAGTAAATGTTAAGGATAAACAAAGTACCCTTTAGAAATATATATATATAAAAAAAACAGAGAGATTGAGATGTTTTTTTCAGAGTTTCAAACTGTGAGCTCATTTCCAAATGCTTGTAGGAAATCACAAAAGAAAATATAAACTACATTATTTATGTGCTAGAGTTGGTAAAGAAAAGCAAGTCATTACAAGTTATTCATATGATATTGAAGGTTTGTCTCTTTTTTTGTCTGTATCTGGCCCACTTTCATGAATACACTCAGGCATAGTTGAATTTTTCATTCCAAGAACAATCTATTTTATGATGCCATATCGTGATATTCTCCGATCATCTAAACCTACCAGATGCTCATTCGCCATCACTTTGCACCAGCAATATTTCCTAAAAATCACGTCAAAGCTCACGCATATAATACTGAAATAGATCCTTTAATACATACTTTAATCCAGCTGCATATAATCACCAAACTTGACCTTTGACCTGAACTTATTTGAATATCATGTTGGAAAATACAGCAAAATCATTAGGTTTGGCTTTTAAAATGCAAAATAACATTCTTGCCCATCTTGTACATTCTACTGCTTGAAATATGTTACACGCACTATATTTATACGTAAAATATATGAAGCTTTAGAATCTACAAGGAGGGCAACATGTTCAATTTTAAGGCAAACTCAGAAGGTTTAAAAATATCATGACATGCAGAAGTGAATGTGACATCCCAACTAGTCACCTAAACATGCCTTATTTACAAATGTTTGTTGTTATTGTGTTCTTAAGTATTTGTTGCTTTAATGGAGCTCCTTTACAGTATTGTCAGTATTACCGTATTTTCCGGACTATAAGTCACAGTTTTTTTCATAGTTTGTCCTGGGGTGCGGCTTATACTCTGGAACGACTTATGTGTGAAATTATTAACACATTATTATATCATTTCACATGTTATTTTCACACTAAACCACCAGAGGGCGC
>JAPSES010074520.1:0-10371 GCA_029822895.1 Maxillicosta whitleyi
CAATAATCAGAAAATGAATGAAACTATGGATGGAACAAATATTATGAACCTTATTGTGGCACTATGTAAGAATTATGGGGTAAAAAAAAGATGTGACAGTGAATGTCTCCTGTGATTAAAACTGAAGATGGTGCAGTTAAATACTGCATTCATGATTTTTTTAGGGTTACAACATCACATAGTTTATAAAGTACTAGTACACTGGAAGAAAACCATTAAAAAATTAAATTAAAATTAAAATTAAATTAAATTAAATTCGAAAAGTACAACAACATTTCCTAGAATAAGAATAAGATATAAAAGAAAGAAGGAGAGAGAAGAAGAGAGAGGGGGGGGGGAGAACAAATAAATAAATAAGCTAATCATACAATAACAAACCAGACATGGAAAGAAGTGCAGGAGTAGGAACTATTAAGCCAAAAATTTATGCAGAATTAACCAAGATAATTTATACAATACATGTGTACAAACATAGGTACAATACTTGATTTATTTGACCAGAGGTACCAGAACACATATCGAAACAATACTTGGTTTATCCACAACACAAGACACAAAAAATCTCTTGAAAAAAGACAAAACTAAATAAAACGTCAGCTTCAACCACTTGTACTTTCCTGTTTCCTGCTCCAGTCACTTAAAAATGTTGGTCAGCAGTAAAGACTTAAATTACAATTTAGATCTACCTGTAAATATTAAACTACTCATTGCTTACCTAAGTAATAAAAACATAATGTTAATGATTATATTAAGAATGGAAAATAGGGGCAAAAAGTGAAATTAACAGTAGAATTCCTGGTGTTAATTGATTGTTGTTTGGCTAAATGAACTGAAGACAAAGCTTCATTCAAAAATACTCAAACTATGTGTCAGATATACCTGCAAAAAACATATACATAAAGGAATATACAGTACAACCAGAAGTACAGAGTCATATCCAATTCAGTCGGGATGTTATGCATTGATGCACAGCAGTGAACCTGCTGCGTCGTATGTTCATAATAAATTAACAGTGCAGAACAGTTGTGATCTCAGGTTTAGGCAGAAGTGTTTCCTCATTCATCATGAGTGGAGTTGATGTGTAAAAACCTGCAGGTGTGACCTTCCCCCTCAGGGTGACTCTGACACGTATAAAACACTGAAGGTACTGCAGATATCGGAGATATTTACGCCAAACCTGTCACAGCTGTTAAGCCCTAAAGACCCAAACAACCAAAAGCATCTGAACTGTTAATCCACTAATTCTAACAATACATGGAAATAATTGGTTTAAAATACAGTTATTCATCTTTTCATGACCCATTTAGGTGTTCAGAGGCTCCATAGTTACCATGGAAACATTGTCATCTTCTACAACATTGATTCACCACTAAAAGCCATGGAGTTGGGTTTTGAGGTTTGCTGAAAAAGTCACTTTTTCTTTAGTTTTCTCTGTTTTTATATAATAACCTTTGAATCTACTCTGAGTTTTTATAAATATCTATGCGACCATGTAATTAAATATAGGGAAAAATTATTATTTACACTGGAAAAATGCACTACACTATGCCTATATATAATGACATCTTCATTTTTTTCCCTTTGTTTTAGTGCAAAAAATGACATTAAATTATGAAAATATTTACATTTACAAACTATCCTGTTACAATGAAATGTGAAGTTAGGTACAATTTTAACATTTTCTGCCTGTTAGTGTTTAATGTCTTTGTGGAAGATACTTCAGACCAAAACTAGGACTGATGAACCACTCCAGGACACACAAAAACTGAAGTCAGGGTCGTCATCAAGAAGGACAACGGTGTGTTTGTGAGGCGATCCATAACGCACGTGTAGAAATGATCATTTGAGGCTTAATATTGTTACTTACTTTTCTTAAGAATTTTTTTTTTTCAGTTTATTCACAACTTATTTGTTTGGATAGTTTAGAACAGTAAGTATTTTTATAATAGAATGTGTTTTTTGCACTAAAACAGACAACAATTTGTAGTTGTCATTATTTATAGGTTATTATGTTATTATTTTACTGGTCCGACCCATTGGAGATCAAATCGGGCTGAATGTGGCCCCGAAAGAAAATGAATTTGAGATTCCTGGTTTAGATTGTAAACACACTACTATTCCGATTTCCAACATACTTCTTTCTATTACATTAGATTCAAGGTTGATTTACCCTTTTATGAGTTCAACATGTGCTCCAGTCAGACGTCGTCCCATAAAGATGGCTTTTGTGAAGAACGAGCCTGCAGCAGAACAGTGTCATCGCTCCAGGCTACACTTTACGTTCTTCAAATGGAAGCGCTCGAATGGTTGTTTTCTCTCCCCTCCACTCACTTTTTCCCCTTTTTATTACTGGAGGACAAATTTAGTCATCCTTCTGTGGATGGGAAGTGACAGGAGCAGAGCAGAACAGAGCGAGCTCATCAACCTGATGGGCCTCTGAAAGACGGAGAAAGCATGATGGAGGAGGTCGATGTATGACCACAACGCCGCACACGGAGCGGTAGACGACGTATGTCAGATGTTATAACGTCAGCTGCTGTTGGAGCGCTGATGGTAAACCCACGTGTGCAAAAAAAAAAGTGGGATTTTACAGAAACTGGGAATCAGTCTTTTTGTGTCAACATCACACATTCAATAAGAAACATTTATAGTAACATCAAAAAGAACGTACTCTGTGAATTTATTACTGATTCCACAAATTTCACAAATTGTTGATGATTGTCCACATTATACTTACATTTAGAATCTGTTTGCATTTTTACTGTAGGCATGAATATATGTAAGATATATTTAATGATTTACCAGAACATGATGGTTTATTTATAAAGGAACATAACACTAGAGAATATCTACAAAATGGCAGCAACTAACATTTTCACATCTAATGCACACGATAACCTAATTATTGTAACATAATGGAGCAGAGTTCGGAAGGCAACAGCGGACTTCATATAATCTTTTTTTTTTAAACTCACCGTTATACCGAGCTAACGGCATAATAATTCCGTGCTCTCGAGAAAACAGAAAGCTGTTATCTCGAGATCACGGAATAATTATGACGTTTTTATTTTTTATACGCCGTCATTATTACGATTGCGGCGAAAATAAGTATACTTAAAGAACCCATATGGTGCACTTAAAACGGTCAAATCGTGAAGTGTGGAACGATGTAAAATTTCCGCACTTAACGATCGCCATCTTCAGTATGTAGCGGAACAGGCGGAGCCAACTTGGCTTGAAAAATAAAATAAAAATCAATGACGGCGTCGCATTTTACATATAGCGTTTATGCGCGAACTCATTTTCAAGGTAGAGGTGCGTGAAGGGTTAAATATTAGCGAAGTCAGGGATGATTTTTTGGCGGAATGACGAGGAGTAGCTAACGTAATTTCCGGTAAGTGCACCACGGTTTGGAACGACACTGACCTGCTGAAATCAGTGCAGTGAGTAAGTGCAGATAGTGTACTTTGTAGAAGTGTACTCAATAAGTATGGATATTGGAACACACACACACAGAGACAGCCCTTAGCCAACACGGATAATGTCTCCAAGGGGGTCCACAGGTGGTTCCTGGGGCCCCAAATTTGGTGCTACGCCCCTGCAAATCTTTTTACATACTAGGCATCATTATCAAACATGGAGTAGTCAATCAATAAAGTAGAATCACATACATACCAGGTTATAGGAGGAAAATTAGAGCCACAATCATCCGTCGCATAATTAATAATTGGATTAGTGGTTGTAGCCTCTCAGTTCTGATGCTGTGTTTGTCATTTCTGTCAGTAAAACAAATGTCTTTGGATTGTGACTCAGCCACACAATCTGAATATGTCACACACTGAGGGTATTCTTGTGACTTCCTGACATTTAGACGATGACATGACGCATTGATTATTCATCAGAGCGTCGGGTTGATCGACTCATGGTAACACAAAGGAAACCGGAGCTGCTTTTTGTCAGCTCTGCTTCCTCTTCTCAGTCTGACTGTTGTTGAAAGGTACATCATTCCTGCTTTTAAATATTCACCCAACCTGACAGTTACATAATACCTTCAGCACAATCCTTTCAGTCATACTGGAGCTCTCTGCAGTCGCTGCAGGCTTTGCATCACCGCTAACAGTTGGAGTTTGCTTTTGCTTTGAAGAGACCTGAAGTCGAATAATCCTTCTGATCTCCTGTTGAAAACGCATCGCAACCTGATTGGTGCAGCTTTTTTTTTTTTTTTTATGTCCCAGCAGCACTTAGTTTTTGTAACTTATATTATCATATTTAGACATCGGTTAGAGTTAGGTCTATTTGGTGATGCATTTATGTTATATATTTATGTGGGATTTGACAACTTTTAAGACTCATCCACTGAACATTTTTATTTAAACCAAAAAAACACCCATTGATAAATATAGTACCAACTGTTTTTCAATGTATGCGTCTCAGATACTGATCCATTTAGCCAGCCAATCAGGAGCCAGAAAAGCATGTGAACGAGATGTGAATCTGATGTACCCAACATTCAACATCCGACTTCTTATTTTCCATTTGCACCACGTCCATTCAACTCATCTCCTTTTCTTACAGAGGGATTAAGGCGGTTATTTTAGAAGCATGCAGGTAAAATATGACAGGTGGAACTAGTGTTTTAGGTAAGGCAAGTTTATTTGTAACATATTTCATGTACAGGACAATTCAAAGTGTGTTACATAAAACATAAAATAACAGGAGAGGCATTAAATACATTTAAGAAGAGAGAAAGTTAAAATATAGAAATATTTTTTAAAAAAGATATTAGCATTAAAATTAAAATAGACATTAAAATCATCAGTGATAAAAAGTGATTTTAAAGTTCATTTAAAAGACATCATTTAAGAGTAAAAGAGAACGCTGCAGTAAACAATAAAGTTTTCAGGTCTGATTTAAAGGAGCTGACGTTTATGAACATTAAATACTGTTTATATAAAGTTCAAATCAACTTTTAATTCCATTAACAGTGTGGTGTAATGAGTCAAGCTGGGACATCATACATTTTTATCACCTCTGTTATTTACTGTCCAGACTAAAAAAAAAAAAAGAAGTATCAGCTTGGTTTTAGCAAATGAAATAGTTCAGGTCTCTCCATTGGATAATTACTGCAGTGATGAATATGTTCGTTCTTTAACTCAAACTGATGCAATGAGTTGTTTCTCATTTTTTTAAACCACCATAAAAAGCATAAAGACTTTGTTTAAAAGGTAAAAGGTCACATGGTCTGATGAGTCCAGACTGACCCTGGTCCAGAGGAATGTATGTTTGTGTCTATCTATGTGGTTGACACTGGCAGAGATCACAATCACAATAAAGCCTATTCTATTCTATTCTATTCTATTCTGTTCTATGTCTTTTTTCTATGTCATTTCTCTGGCTTTAGGACATGAATCTGTCAAACACATAAACTATATATTTGGTCGTTCCATTTGGAGAATATGTTGGATTTACTGAAAAAAAAGATGAGAAAATGTGAGATACATGTAACTTTTTTCATTTTTTTAATTTATTGCACTGAAGTTTTACTCATGGGGAGCTTCCAGCTGAGTTTGCACAAAGTTAAATGTCATTTTTGTCTTTCCAACATCTTTGTCTTTACCTTTTATCAAGAAAACTCTGACTGTCTGATGGATTAATGCTTTTCTTGGTTGCAGAGGAAATGCCACAGATAACTGTAATAAAGTATTTTATTTATTATCTATTGACTAAATTCTTGTGATAGAAAGGCTTAAAATGTCCCGTTATCAATGAATTGATCCCAAGCTGTGATAATTAATTCCACAGCCCAACCATTGATTAATGCATGGACACATTTCTAGTGTTTTAATGTAAATAAAGACAGATTGTAGTTGGTGTAAAGTGATTGAAAATCTGAACTCATCCAGTAATTTGTTGCATAGATTGGAATAAATAGGATGTAGTTCTCTTGCTTTTCTTGTTCAGTGAATCACCTCAGGCATTTGTTGACTAGTAAAGCAGGAAAACCTAAAATCTTTAACTTTCTTCACCAGTTCTCTTATGACTTGAAGACTTGAATTATCTCTGGGAATCCACACTGTTGTTTTTGTAGTTTATAATAAAACAAAAACGTGGGGGAATATTTTAAAGTTGGTCCTTTTTTTTACTTCTTCTCTTGCGCCTCTTACAAGTTTCAGTGCCCCTTGAGTGCTCTCTCATGTCTTCCCCCTTGTGTTTTTGTGTTATCTACCATTTTAGAACTCTTCTTCCTCACACCTATCACTTGTCTTTCTCCTTCAGACTCAACACGTCAGTCCTGCACCCCCTGTTTCCTCCTCTTTTCATCCTCCTCCGCTCCCTGTGGTACAGCAGAGGTCTTTGGATCAGCTCATTTTCCATTTTCAGTGTTTCATGTATAATGCAGCACATCCCATCATCAAAGTGAGATGTGTGTGAGAGCAGAGGGCAGGCCAGAGGTGAAAAAACATGGAGAATTCAGAGGGTTCTGACAACTGAGGGAAGAGGGGATTTGTCCAAATTAAACCTTTTTATGCATATGGCTAGACAGTTTATGACCTACTCATATCCACCGCTGTGACTGTGGAGCTGCATTTGGTCCTAATGATCAAGAGGTGATATGAGAATATTCTTAGCAGCCGCCCAGTAAGGAAACTAAAATAACTTCTGATAGCTGGTGGTAAAATGTAATTATCTGGATCAGGTTCAGAAACAGATACATTTCATACACCATAAGACTGAACTCCACATGTTACCATTTCTCACCCACTCACACTCAAAAAAAATTATTCTTACCTCTAATAAACACAAAAAAGTAATATTTTAAAGTAAAATGTAAATTTAAAAGTTTGTTTTTCCAAAAAAAAGTCAAACATAATGTGAATATGTTCAGTATAAACGGAATCTAAACAAATCAAGTAAACGTTATTTATGAGATCACATAAAAACACTGAGTGTCACAGTCCAACACAGTTTATGTAAAAATTTGCATCAACTAAAGCAAATCTGACTGAAGGTTTTTAATTTATTCACATTGACTCAATATGGTAGAAAAATGCAGCTCTTTCCATTAAACTTATGTAATAAAACTACATGGGAAATGTATATGAATGAAATGAACACAAAGTTTATGTAGAAATTTGCATTAACTTTAACTGAAACTCAATTTAATGAAAAATGATGTCATTTACATTAACTATACATGATAAAACACTGCATTTAATGTGACCTTTTACTTTGAATGTATGTGGTGGAATTACATGGAGAATTTACATGTAATTAAATACATAAAGTCACATCTTTGGCTTGATTGTGTTGTACCCTCTCAGAATATTCAGAACTAACTTTTTCCCCAGAGAATCCTAGGTTTTTATATGCGTATTTATTCTATCTTGCACACACTATGTGTATATAGTTCCTGTTTGTATTTATTATTGCTGCCTCCTGAGCCATCTGCATTGAAATTTAGTTTCTGATGTAAAATCTGGAATGACAAATAAAGTCTGTCTAAGTCTAAATCATTCCATTAAAAATACAGAAACCTAACCAACGACAAAAAGCACTTACTGATCTAAAATGTTTAATAACTTTGGAATCACTAATCCTATTAATATATGTAAATAATTTGAGTAAAATGCAGTTTGACAGCTTTTCATTGGCATCAGATTTGACCCATTTGGACGTTCAGAGGCTCCGTAGTGAATGTGAAAACACCGCCATCTTCTGCAACATTGTTTAACTACTACCACTCATGTAGTTTGATAAAAAAAAAAAAAAAAAAAACAAAACAAGGGTTGGAGATGGATGTGTATTCAGGTGACATAAGTCATGTTGCTTCAGTTTCCTTTAGAACAACCTCTGAATTTCCTCTGAGCTTGTATGAACATCTCCATCATCAGTAAATGAAACAGCAAAATACCTTATTTTCACTGAAAAATGCAGAATTTAAAGTAATAATAATAATAATAATAATAATAAATCATATACATAAGATGGAAGTTATTGTAGGTCTGTAAATGTTAGTCGCTTAGTCAGAGGACCTTCATCATCTTACAAGAATAAACATGGTACACTCTTTTGTTGTCATTCAATTTAATGAGACGTGGACTGTTTTAACCCATAAAGACCTGCCAACCAAAACCATCTACTGATCTAAACTGTTAAATAACTTTTGATCCATTAATCCTATCAATCCATGTCAATAATTGGTGTAAAATACAGTTATTCATCTTTTCACGGTCATTGGATATGACCTATCTGGACATTCAAAGGCTCTGCAGTTACCATGGAAACACTGTTATCTTTGACAACATTGATTCACCAGTAAAACCCATGGAGTTGGATCAATGACAGTGAATAGACACACTTAGTTTTATGTTCAGTTAACGACAGGTTGGACTGAAAAAGACACTGTTTATTCAATTTTCTAATAACCTTTGAATTAACTCTGAGTTTTGATGAACGTCTAAATTGAATATAGAAAAATAAATATAAGAGTGCATGATTTACAGTGAAAAATGTTAAATAAAGAGATTAATAAATTATGATAAATCACTTGAGAAAGGTTAACTAGAAAGAAAAAATTCATTTGGGAACTGACTCAAATGTAGCACTGAGTCTGTATGGGTTAAAGATTGGAAGAAATACATTTGAAGCCAAGGTCTTTTTTTCTTTTTTCTTTTTTTTTTTTGCAAAAAAATCAATTAATCAATTTTAATAATTAATATTTTTTTTTATATGTGTTCTGAGATAGATTTTAATTATTATTTAACATTAAAGTAAAGTCTCCATTTGTGTCATTCCAATCACTGTCACTTTCATTAATTAATTAAATAGAAGAAATAATCTGGCATCTGGGTTTTAAAGCATTCCTGAAAATACAAAAGTTAAGAAAATACAAGTTATGAAAACTGATCACAGATCCTCTCCTGACCTTAAAGAACATTCATGTAAACCTGATCAGTATTTTACTCTTGAATGAACGAGTAACTTAGAAGACTGTAGAAGAAAAGAACAGGCAGCGCTTTCAGCCTCGAAGACTCGATCATAGTGGTCAAACCCTGATCTGGACTGACCTGGACTAACCCAGACTAACCTGGACTGACCTGAACTGACCTGGACTAATTGGACTGATTTGGACTAACCTGGACTGATCTGGACTAATCTGGACTGACCTGGACTAACCTGAATTAACCTGGACTAACCTGGACTAATCTGGACTAATCTGGAGTGACCTGGACTAACGTGGACTAACCTGAACTAACCTGGACTGACCTGGACTGACCTGAACTGACCTGGACTAATTGGACTGATTTGGACTAACCTGGACTGATCTGGACTGACCTGGACTGACCTGAACTAACCTGAATTAACCTGGACTAACCTGGACTGACCTGGACTGATCTGGACTAATCCGGACTAATCTGGACTGACCTGGACTAACATGGACTAACCTGAACTAACCTGGTCTATCCTGGACTGACCTGGACACTCTCTCTCCTTCTCTCTCTCTCTTTCTCTCTGACTGTTTTTACATAAATGTCTGCCCTGGGCCATTTTCATCAGCCACCTCTGTTATGTCAGACTATAATCTCAGTGAACCGTTGGACCACAGCCACACGGTGACACACACACATACAGTGCAGTGTAATTATCATAATTGCGTCCTGCGTTCTTGGAAACATTGTGTCAGACCTGTGTGAACAAATGAACAAGGACTCGTTTCCCTTAGGTGCTGTGGTGTGGTGACTCCTAAATAGACCCGACCATTTCCTATTGACAATGAGATTAGAGGCCATTTACGAAAATAATCTAATGAAAAGGGACAGGAAATTCACAGAGGCAATTTTTTCATTCAGTGGATGACAGCTGAAAAACAAACAAAAAACCTGTGTTTGTAGTTTGTATTAGACTATTTCTGAGCCTGTGCTTACAAATGGTGTACTGAACAGAATATACCTTAAACTTATCTGCACTCTGTACTGAGAAGCTGTGAAGTATGAATAGTGTATATTTATTATCAGTATTGTATGGTTTCTTTTTTTCCTACAGGACAGTTTTCCTGCCAGGTTTGGAGGAATCCACTTTGTGAACCAGCCCTGGTACATCCACGCTCTCTACACCGTCATCAGACCCTTCCTCAAAGACAAAACAAGGAAGAGGGTGAGCAGATAATTATTTTTTAAACATACAACCTCACATTTGTGACGGGAAAGGTGAAAAAAAAAAAAATCTAAATGATAAAAGAACATTTTGAACCAAAACACCTCAAATAACATTCAGCCACGTCCATACAATAATAAACTAGAAAAACACTCAGAGAGCGCAAACCTCCACCAAGCAGCACAGTTCCCCCACATATTGTGACTGACACCCCGC
>JAPSES010074521.1:0-10371 GCA_029822895.1 Maxillicosta whitleyi
ATTGTGGGTTTAACTTTAGATTCGAACGGTCTTACTGCAAAATATAAATTTTACACATGCAAAGTAAATCAAGATTATTCGCGATTAACTATGAAATTTCGGAGATTAGTTGCGATCAAGAAAATTAATCTTTTGCCAGCCCTTATAAAAACTGTACAGACATATCTTCATTGTGTTCCTCATATATTAGCATTCTTATTTCTTGTTATTGTATGTATATAAATGTTATGAGAATAATAGTGTGGTCTTATGCCTGAAACAGAGCACATGTGAGTACGGCCCACAGGGATTTTACTGGTAGCAGAGGATCAATCCAAGTTTTAAAGGGGGGATTATGGGATTATGAATGAAAAATAAATTGGTTAAATGAAATGACGTCAGAAGAAAGTTTAGGCAGAAGGTGTAAAATGAGATGGATGCTGGTAAACGATGCTTAAGGATTGACACATTTGAATGTTTGTACCTTACTTTGAATGATAGATATCAGTAACTATCACTGTTATTTCTTCTGGTAATCTTTTTTTCAATTTACTGAACACATCTATTCTATTTCTCGAACTCTACATTGAAATATGTAATTTGAACATGCATCTCTTTATTAAAATGTGGAATAGCGTCAATAAAAATGTGAGTATCATATAAATAAATATATAAATCACATATAGATGCATTGCTAAAAATGCACTACGTGGATTGACAGGGTAAAATGCACATTACCTTGACCCACTCTTCCAGTTTTCTTGGGATTAGTTTCCACTTACACATAATGAACACCAGAGCATGCATAATCATTTTCGCAGCAGCCTAACCTAAGAGGGCTGAATATGTAGAAGTGAGTGTGCAACACATGTTGTCTTCAGGGACACATTTACTAGAGTCCAGAGCAGCTCTGACAGACAGGACCCCTGTTGGTGAACACATCAGATGGACAGTAAAGGGGTGGTTTGCTGTACTCCCCAGTCCTGTCATGAGGTGTTAAATGGGGAATAAACAGGTAGGGGAGCAGCTGGAGGTAATGTTATTACACTGCTGACTGGATGGATGGATCCCTGTCCGGCTTGCCAACCACACCCCACGGCGACATGCGTGGGGCTGCAGCAGCATCCTCCAGCTACAGAGGTCGGATGTCCTTGCACTAGAGCTACACACTACATCATATGTTGACGCTTCCATGCAACCACCGAGTCCCATTTCAATGTACATGCAACACAGTTATGGTGCGTTTACTGTAGTCCACGTCCCGACAGAGGCCTCCTTTTAAGACCGAGAAAAGCCTCGGTTAATGTAACGTTGTCAAGAAGGAAACCAGCCCTGAATTTCAATCACTCGTGTCGTGTTTCATCAGAATTCATACTTCCTCATGGGCTGTCCGAGTCCACTACAGAAACCGGAGATGTATCACAGGTTCAGCATGCACCCGAATGCACCTCTTCTGTCACACCGGTGGGATGGTAGTGAACCGAATGGCCCAGACTCTCATCCGAAGCCAAATAATGATGTAGGTCTGCAAAACCCCACGGTCTGTGATGGCTCTGTGTCAATGACTGCACCGTTAGCGGATGAACCACGGATGTGCGGCTGCAGATAGATACTGCCATCATAAGAAAAAAACACTCTGCAGAAGTTGTCAGGGATTAGAACTGGGATAAAAACGTACCTTAAATACAGATCCGGCGGTTACAAGTTGCCTGATGATGAAACGTCGATGTGTTTCACATCCAGGAAGGGAGGCTGTTCTTGTGCGTGGGGTGGTTCTAACTCACCTCATGCACTTGGAGATGCAGAGCTCCGCAAACTGCACATCGCAAACTTTAGATTATTTTCAACAGCTGATGCAAAAACTGAAGTGTTATTTTCAAGAGTTATTGGCTTTACCATCAACTATCAGCGATATGGCTCCTTCCTCCTCCTCGTCAGCCGCACGTTGACATTTCCATCCACGCCCACACACACACACTTCCACAGCACGTCATCCCTCCCTATACACTGAATCCACGAGCAGAGTATTATATAAATAAATAGGATGGCGCTCAGTGGCAAGCAGCGCGACGTGAACGTGGGAAAATGTTGGGCGGGCGTCGCCGGTAGCGTGTAAGAACCGCGACACCTGACTGCGTGTACAAGAATGACACCGCGCGCGGAATATGCGTGAACACGCCGGTGCTTGACCGTATAACGTCGTCAGGACGTACAGCACATCTCTGTTAGACAAAATATAACACATAATCTGCAGATTATTATTAGCACACTGATACAATTATAGTTTTTTAAATGTTATTTTTCAACAGTATTATGTATAAATTCTATATTTTTAAATATCTTCCTTAATATGAGCTCAATGATTAACAGATTTTCTCTTTTCTTCATCTTTACTGTAATCCAAATGCTTCAGTGTGTCTATACTTGTCTTGTCATCGTTGTAGCCTATATAGGACAGCATGACTTGTTAAATTATAAAACTGGGTGAAATAATGTGACAATGTGAAACTGTGTGTGTGTGTGTGTGTGTGTGTGTGTGTGTGTGTGTGTGTGTGTGTGTGTGACCCAGATTCTGGTGGAGGCATTACTTACGCACAGCTGCCTGTCTCTGCCTCTCCTCACTGCGCCTGCCCGTCTGCCATTCACTGACTGCATTGTGTGGCTACAGCATATGCAGCCAATTGCTGCAGGGCAACATGGGAAATACAGGAGAAGGAGAGCACAGAGCCAGGCATGAGTTTCATTTTTCTACAGCATCTTTCCTCCAGTGCCAGCTCTTTGCCACTTGGTATTAAAATGTATGGGACATCACTGAGTGAGATATAGCAGAACAGACTAGTAAAGCTGCTCCCCATTCATGTTCCTGCTGAGGCCAGCAAACCAGCTCCCAGATGAAGTGATAGGGTGAACAAACACTGAGGTTGCACATGATGAAAGGGACGGATGTGTGTGTCCTGCTTTGTGTCTCCGGGCCAACTTTGAGAGCAAATTTGTCCCAGAGAGCTAATGAGTGCCTCTTTTTTTTGTTTTGCTTGAGGTGTTTTCAGCAGTATGGTCTCATTGTGGTTCTTTATGTGTCGACTTTAGTAAAAGAATCCCTCTAAAAGAACAACAGACTCAAGGGTAGATTCAGTCAGACACCTTCTTTCAGTGTTCCTGACCCAGTTATGAGGAGCAATGTGAGGAGTCACTGCTTTTATTACCTTGAAATAATCATCTCAGGTTCAGCGTAACACAAGATGGGTTTATTTAACATTAACACGTAACATACTCACATTTACAGTTTCTGTTCTATTTAACACCATTTTGAATTCAGAAAGAACCGCTGAATGAAATGAGCATCATATCTACAACAGATGGACTTTCCGTCATTGAAAGATTTACTGAAAGCAGATAAACACTGAACTGACCTTAGACACTTCTCAGTGTATTTCTAAAGGAAACCATCAAACTGTGACCTATTTTCCCCAATTTAAGCTGAAAGGAGTCTGCAGTACCAGTGGTGACGTAAAACATTCATATGAAGGTAATTAGACTTCTCAGGCATGACTCACCCTACAACTGACTAAATAAATCCGAGTCTCATGTTCCGTATCCATGTCCAAAACTTCATATTAACACAAGATGACAAACATGATGTAACAGAAGGAAATAGTGTTTGAGGTTTCCTAGATTTGTAAAAGTTTTACAAACATAGTAACAAGTAAACTGCCTGTTTCAGACTTTATGGGTAAGCAATGAGATGTTTCATAGAAATGCTGACGTAAATGTTCCATTAGAGTCCACTACTCAGCTCCACAAATATGTCATCCTACTGGCCGCATGTTGTATCATGATACAAGTTGTATGAAGTAACCACGGTGCAAGTATCAGTCAAATTACAGACCTAATGCTATAGTAGCATTTCTAGTGGTTGAAATGCAAATGTACTATGCACTGTGTAATCTGTAAACTGAGCATCTGACATGATTAAAATTCAATATGTTTGTTTGAACCACATTCTACTTAAAATTCAGTGGTCTTCCTGCTTTTTAGGACATTACTATTATTATTTCTAGGCATGTATTTAGTCATAGTTTGTTTTTTTTTTTCCTTTTTATTCTCCACTCCCAACTGGCCCTGAAAATAGCAACAAATCAATACTCGGACAAATGGGCATAGAGTCTGGGGGGACTGCAAGGAATTTGCTCCCTGAATATTTAAAACATATACATTTGTCTTCTGAGCTCAGCTGAATAAAAATGCTATAACATTACTCCTAGATACAACACTGTCTGACAGAGGTGTTTTTTCTTCAGTCCTGGGCTTGTTTTTCTTTTAAAATATGAATCATGAGATCACAGAAACACTGAGGCCTCTGTGTCAAACCTACTAATCCAGAATTCCTGAAAGCCTATTACAGTTTCAGATGATGTCTGTGTTGGATTTTCATCATCCGCCGGTGCATGATAGTTCATGAAAAATTCATCATTCAATTGTCAATGCCCTTGACCAAAGTATGGATGAAGATCTGAAGTTGATACCATGGCTCCTTCAGTGGAACCTTACTGTTCCTAATGTGTATGCTATAGATAATGCTAAATACTGTGTCTATTAGGACAATTAAAATACAGAGGCTGAATTTCCCCATAGAGATAGTAAAGTGAGTTATCCTTTCACCTCATCGACCTTTAACAATCACCAGAATGACTGAAAGGTGTGTTGTGCTTGGCCATCACAACAGAAGAAACCTCAGATCCCAGTTTAACCCATAAAGACCCAGTGCTTCTTATGTAGCAGTTCCCAAATGAATCTATTGAATCATTCTTAACTGATTTATCACCATTTCTTGTAATATTATCCTCTGTATTTTGTGTTTTTTCAGTGTAACTCGTGTATTTTGCTATATGTAATTTTTGGATTATATAGAATCCAAAAGCTCAGATTAAAGTTGTGGTATATTGTATTAGAAACAGGGAAAACATATAAAAATATATATATACCATTCACTGAACATAAAACAAGCATCTCCATTTATTGTCATTGATCCAACTCCATAGGTTTTACTGGTGAATCGATGCTATAGAAGATGACGTGTTTCCACTTTCACTACAGAGTCTATTATGAAAGTCCAAATGGGTCGTATCTGATGACCGTGAAAGGATAATAAACTGTATTTACACCAATTGTTTACATGGATTGATAGGACGAATGGAACAACAGGTATTAAACAGTTCAGATCAGTATGGATTTGGTCACAGGTGGCTTTTTGGGTCTTTAATGCTTAAAGTGTCCACAATGTTCACATGAAACCTCCACTCATGCTTCAGTGGCTGGAAGCTGAAGACAATGTGTGGGCAGGAACAGGGATTTTAAACAAAGGTTCATATATTGTTCATTATCCATTATCAGTTTGACACCTATGTTAAAAGAGCTTAAATATTCATGTTGGAAAACACAGATTCTCCTCAGTATAAAATTCACTCCTACTGATAACACAACGATGATTTTTTTATTTATTTTTTTTGCTCATATTACAGCATCAGACCTTTGTGATCAGTATATAATGTGTAAAAAACAAACATATGTGGCCATATTCAAGTCAGTTCCTGAGAAACTTTAGAGGTCAAATCACTGAATTCAAGATGGAAATACTCATCATCACTGCAGTCACCGTCCCTTCTCATATAGCCTGCCTGGTTGCTATGGTTACTGACATACCTCCCCCTCCTCCTTGAGTCTCTACTCATTGGAAATACCGGGGTAGACCGTGGGTGAGGCCTGCTGTGTATATACAGAGACCTGTTACCTAGACACAGATGGAAGAGAGCGGGCCCAGAGTATTTTGCTCTAATAACTCCCCTTCAGTTGTCTGATGCAGCAGCCTTTAATCACTGGCAGTGGCAAAGAAGACTTGACATTTATGGGCTTAGAAAAGAAAACAGGCACGTCTCCATCATGTAAATCTTGGGAAAAGCAATACTTCCCAGAGCAGATGCAAGGAGCAAAAACAAATAGATTGATGTTTAAATAGAAGGATGTTCTATAGTACAAAAGAGGTAAGTAATGAATGTGTCTGTTTATCCCTGGAAAATCTGGTGGGAGATTTGCATTTTCAAAAGATTTGGACAAACAAGCTCCTTATTACAAATATCTACCTTAAGCTACTTTGCCTAATTTAGATGAGAATTGCATTTGTGAGCATGTGTGTCTAAGCTCCTTTAAAAGACACATTGCTTAATGCAGACTGAAGGTTTGCATTTGAAAGATCAAAACTAGTATAAGGGTCTTGCTTATCCTCTCAACTGGATTGTGTTAATCTACTAATCGAGGGCCATTTACATAACTGCTTTAGACCAGCTGCACTTAAGCAATTACTGCCCTCATTTTCTTCCTTTCCCATGATGTGCTGTCCGCGCTTGATTTGAACTTTAATCTCACTTTTTCCCTTGTAGGCTGAGGCTTATTCTTAACCCGCCTTTTCCATTTCCTTTTTTTTTCTCCTTATTGGCTTCTCCTGCTTCTTTCTTTTCAGTGCATTGGCACAATTATCAGTGACTGAAACCCAAAACATGATCAGTTCAACTCAATTTTATTGACAAAATACTTTAAGAACAACCATAGCTGAAACAAAGTGTGGTACAACAATCATAAAATTATAAATATACAATATAACTATACAATATAAAACAATAAATGTAATAAAAAACACACACAAAAAAAGAGCAGAGTATCTTGCTTGGGCAAAAGCTAAGGAGTAAAAATAGTTTTTAAGATGCATGTTGAAAATGGAGAGTGAATTCTAATAAGCAAAGGTGAGTCATTTCATAATTTAGGAGCAATAACTGAAAAGGTTCTGTCACCCTTTAGTCCTCAAATACCTCAAAAAGTAACTGATCAGCTGATCTGAGGGCTGAACAGGACTGTATAGGGGTGAAGAAGCTCAGATACTTAATGAGGGGCAAAAACAAATAAAAGAATCTTAAAATGAACCCTGAAGTGCACACACAGCCAGTAGAAGGAGGCTGAATCAGAGTAATGGGTTCCCTCTTCTGTATTCTGGTACAGAAAAGATAAACAGCAGCATTCTGAACAAGCTGGAGATGAGAGAGGAAAAACTGTCTGACTCCAAAATAAAGTGTGTCTTGTAATCCAGATGAATCTTGAATTAGTGTTTCAAAGTGCTGCTTTCAAAGGATTGGTTTCATCTTTGCCAACTGCCACAAATGAAAAAAGCTGGACCTCACTGTTGCACTGATGATCCAAATGATTGACAAATCAACTTTGGTCTGGCAACTTTGAGAAAGAGATCATCATAAATTGTCAAAATTTTCATTGACATTTGGGTGTTCTATTTTTTATTTTGGATCACAGTGTGGAGAGTAGAGTATGTGTTACATGAACACACTCACAACATACGGCTTTTAATATTACACTTTATTTACATGCGATCGATTAGTTTTTATATAATGTTTGTTTTGGTGTTCTTATTGGGAAAAAAAAGACTCTCCTTCAAAAATTTCCATAAAACCTCATGCATTGCATCCTAAATATTTGCTTTAAAAATGATCCTCTGATATTTATATTAAAGATAGTGTTCCATAATAAGGGTGGAAGATAACATTGGTATGACTGGTATATAGTCAGTCAAAATGAAAGGGACTAATAAGAAAGTATACATACTTTTGTTTAACTGAACTATGAATATATTTTAAAAATATGAAATGAAGAAAATATATTTGCATTACTAAGGAAAACTACATTTGTATTCTGTAAGGAAAACACTTCGTTTATAATAATGTAAGAGTCTGCCATCTCCTGGGGAAAAAGTGAAATTACATTGACTCCCAAAAAAAACAAATCGATTCCTGAGTAGTCCACCAAACAAAAATACGGCATTTTATAGAAGCAACAAATTCGTAATTTTGACTCTAAGTTTACCCATACAAGGGCATATGTTAAATAAACAAAATAATGTTAAAATTAAAGACTTCTCTATCTGTAAGGTATTGTCAAAAAACGTAGATCAGTGATCAATTGCTCTTGCTTGAAAGAAAATATTAAAACTTCCGGTCATTGTAGCCAATGAAATTGCTTCTAGTAATGCGAGTTCTCAGTTTTGTCCAATCATGATACACAGAGTACAAAGTGGGCGTGTACGACGAGCAGAGTCGCTAACTCCCTGTCTTCAGTGTTGTGTGTTTGGAGTTTGACCACACAGGACTGTTGGAAAGGAAGGTTTTACAAAAGGGAAAGGGAAGAATGAACTGGAGCACCGAATAGCGAAGAAACTGAGATATTTCTCAAAGTTTTAAGGTTTTTTTTTTTGCCACCTTGCGGATTAAACACGTCACTCTGGTCGCAGAGGTGAGCACACAGCAGTAATGTCAAAGTCCATGCTAGCACTAGTATATCAGCTGTTATTTTTGTTACTTTTTTGTTTGGTTGATGAAATTCTGTAAAGGGAACTGTCGAGGCTTCATATTCTAGAATCATTATAAGGGTCATCTTGTTGGGAGCTCATCGGACCTTCTTCTTGACCAAAGGGGGGGGGGGGGGGGTTCCCTAAATTGCCAAAAGGACACAATGTTTTTCCAGTCAGGGCACTTGGAGGATGTCACCTTCTCAATATAGATACAGCTTCCCAGTGTCCACTTCACAATGTCTAAAATAAACTGCAGATCACATGACGGATGTAACGTAAGTAACAAAGGTTTATAGAGCTTTACTACATCAGAATTACACAAAACATGCTTTTATTGTTCCTAGATATGGACTAAACTACACTAAGCTTATCTACATTAAGATGCCACAGAATATAACACTATGCTGTGAGAATTTGTCTCTGCATTTTCATGACAAAATCAGATGATAATAGACAAGGGAGTGAAGCTGCCTTAAAATGAAAAAGTGCTCTTTGACAACAGTTGTTTCTTTATCACATGTGTTCCCTCACATTGTAGCCCCCCCCCCCCCTTTACTTTCCCTGTTTGCAGTACTGCATTAAACATATGTTTACTTCCACACTGCTGAAACATACACAATACTTTCTCGCTTTAGTTATAGTATTATATTTATCATTTGACTTAGCTCAGAATATCTTATGAATTGGGTCACAGTGAAACGTCACACAATTACACCCCAGAGGGTTTATTTTTATCTGTCAAGGAGGTTTAGATCACCTGTATCTGCCCATAGGATTAAACAAAAACACTCCAGTAGTTCTCTTGAAATGTAAAGAAAGTTTAAGGCATAGCCCTACATTTTTAAGATAAAGGGGGACAGAAGCTGGAATTAAGAGTGGAAAGTGGTTTAGCCCCCACACTAATTTAGAACGAAGACCTGTGTTGCTGTAATAGTAATTAGTTCAAGTTGTTATGGTCTGATAGACTAACCAGCGGCACCAACAAAAACAATTAGAAAACCGTGGTTATATGTATTTGTTTGTGATTTCATAATGTTATAATTTAAGAGGAATGGTGGACTGTGTATCTTGGTGGAAATCTTCTGTACTCTTAAATTGCCAGTGTCATGTTTCACTACTTTGTCTAATACTGTCTTTCAGCCATGGACCCATGTTCACCCAGCACCCCAACCAACTCAAAGCCCAGCCCCTCACCCCCTACCACGCTGAGGCCAGGCTCCTCATTGTCCAGTTCATCTACTGCCACAGCCGGTCTATCCTCAGACAGGCCTAGATCTAAAATCACCTTGCCAACACCTTCTACTACCTCCTCCTCTTCTGCCTCCAGTGCCTCTCCACGGATTCCCCCTAGGATTTTGTCCCGTTCTTCATCCCTTTCCATGCCATCTTCCTCACCTGTCCACCAGCCCATCAGGAGCTCCTCCCTGGTGGGTAGATCTCAACTGAATGCAGCCTCTACAGAGAGTCCCAGATTAGCTTCACATGCTCCTCCCTCACCTGAACCAGGCAAGGCTCAAACTCTAACTTTTGACCTTTTTACTTTATGCACTAAAACAAAATCTGCACTATATGGTTTCACTTCTCTCTTATCCAACAATCAGTGCAACCAACACTCCTAGTGTTGTGTCTCCATGACAACTACCAGACATTTCCCACAACATGTAAAGCAGCCCCTCCCTTTTTGCTGACCTGTGGAGAAAAACTGTCTTATCCCAGCCTTTTAAATGACCAGGCTTATTTTCCACTGACCAAGTCCACCATATGAAGTTCACAAAGTAGGAAAGGTTGGACCTCTGCTGGGAATATCACATTCAATCAATTAGCTGCATGACTGGTAGTGCCTCTGAGACATATAAATATGGAGTAACTGGAAAGTGTGAAATATGACACTATAGCAGTGCTTCTCAATTATTTTCTGTTATGGGGGGGGGGGGGGGGGGGGGGGGGGTGGGGGGGGGGGGGGGGGGGGGGGGGGGGGGGGGGGGGGG
>JAPSES010074522.1:0-10369 GCA_029822895.1 Maxillicosta whitleyi
GAGACATTTTGTGTCTATAAACATTAGGTCTAAATGTACTTTAATTTGATAGATATTGCATGATTGTAAACAGGTAATACACATTACGTTACATGTAAAGTTGCATGTCAAGTGCATATATAAAATTTACACGCAGCAATTGCAAGTTTACATGTAGAGTTTTTGCATTAATTTGGTGCTTGATGATTGCAGTGATTTTTACACTTAAAGCAGCAGCATGTAGCACATAAGTAAACATGTAACAGTTGATTGCAAAATTTTATTCATAATGGTTTAATGTATAGTTTACACTTAAATGTTAGATAAATCTTAGATATAAAATGTGCTTGTAAAGTTTATATACAAAGTTGTAATTAACAGGTGCATGTAAAGTTTACAATTAACAATTACACCTTGTCAGGACAAACAAACCACCTCAAATCATGTATCTTGTTGGTGTTGATAACTAACACAACTTTTTGTGAAAGTTATGTCCCTATGATTCCCACAGATTGGTTTTCATTAGTGTTTCTCTTTAAAGGGGAGGATGTTCCCTGATCTGATGGTCAGAGTCCAAACACACAAATTCAGAGATATCCTTTTGATGAAGGTAGGTGACACGTTTTCATTTTATTGACACAGACCACGTCTTTATTATGTATTGAACCTTTATTCCTCATATTTACATTATTCACATATGCACTGGATTTGTTTCATGAACTGAATATTTAGATAAAAGATTGCATTATTAATTTTAATTTAAGCATTTGAAGGTTATGTTAAGATTGTGAAAGATTTTCACATATTTATTTACATTATACAGTCAACCATTATGAGAGCTTCTGTTATTTATTGAGGCATTAATAGTTAACATAATCTGTGGCTCTAAAAACAAACAGATATTCCACCTGTTATTTGCAATGTACACTGAGAATCTGAAAATAAATATGGACTGCTACTGCTCTTATCAAAATGTAGCATATATGTTTCAGCCTTTTAAGATAACGTTGTTTTACAGTTGATTCCTCCAATTCATTTCAGTGATGGAATCTCAGTATCACCAGTTTGGATCGTCTGAACACAGCTCTGTCCAAGTCCATGGGGAGCAGACATTACCAATACAAAGAGGTAAAAGAAGATGGTTTTTATTGAGAGTTGATGTGTTCATATGTGTTCATACATGTAACTGAACTGTACATGCATCACTTTCAGGTAGAAAGAACATAGTCATTTACGTCCTCTATGGCATCCTGGTCCTGTTGCTGTTAATTCTGTTGCTGGTAACTGGAGTCAAATGTACGTATCTGAAGCTGAATCACTCATACATTAACTTGCTTACATTCATTATTTTATCACATAACCCTTCTTTTATCTAATAGTGTCCCAGTTAAGCAAGGAAATCAGCGATGTCAAAGTATACATTGGCAGAAGCGACCATAAACCTGCAGGTGGGAAGAGGTTTTTCATGTCTACATACATAACAGTGTAAAAAGGTTAACAGTTTTTAATACTTTTACTAGTAAATGCAACATCTATGTTATAAAATAAACTAAAGGTATTTTATTTCAATCTAATTTTTAATTCAAAGCTGAATTAGTTTGATATTTTGTTTATTAAATTTAGTACAGTTTAATCAGTAATTGATAATAATAGTAATAATAATAATAATAGAGAGGAGCACTAAAATATAAGCACAGCAATTTACTTTATTAACTGTGTTTTAAATTTGCATTTTAGCATTTGTACATAGCATTTTGATTGTGCTACAGTTGACTGTTTTAGTATAAAGATGTAATGATAACTAAAAATATGTTCATTTTGGAAATTGTTGAAGTAAATTTACTTATAATTAATAAATATCCAATGCAAATCTAAATATATTTTGGTTTAATACATATAAATGTGACCATTTTTGAGAGCAAATTAAAACTTTTAAACATAATTTTAATAATTTTGAGATTTAATAGTAAAATAAGATTATGTTGATTTCTAATTAATTATAATTAGTTGCAGAACCGGTGAAGCCAGTGTACCTGGAGGCGCTCACTCCAGTCAGAGGTGAACATTAAGTTCTTTACAACAGTTTAAATCATAGCAGACAGTTATTTTATTAAACTAATCTCTGTTAAACCAGAACATTGTAGGGAAGGATGGTCGTTTTATCAGAACAGCTGTTACCTGATGTCGACCACTGCTGTAACCTGGCAACAAGCTGAAGACCAGTGTAAGGCACTTAGAGGACACCTGTTGGTTCTGAATGATGTGAACGAACTGGTGAGGTTTCACTTCAACTTCAGCAGAACCATCCATGTACACAGGCCACAGACACGTAGGGATATAGAATAATGTCTCCTTTACATCATCATGTCGTCACACTTTTTACAGCAGTATGCTTTTGTAATTTGGGCAGTTTACATTATTTCCACCTGAACAAATATAGGGTGGAATGAACAAGATAGAACGAGGTTATTCTGAACAGGGGGAGGACTCTGACCAGCCAAGAAAAACCAGTAGCTGGTGCTAGAGTTAGGCAACACGAAAGTATAAACGGAAACATCTGAACATTTGAAATGTGTCCAAAGGTACAGATTTGGCAATACAGTTTTCTGCCACAGGATCAATCTGTGTATTTTGTGTCTTTCTTTAAACGTTTAAAGTGTTGTCCTGTATGAAACAGTTGTAGATCTAAATTGAGAGGTGGGAAGTAGAAATACCTTATTACTCAAGTAGATTTTTCAGGTGTGTCCTTTCACTGAGTATTTAGGTTTTTTAAATATATTTATTTAATCAGAAATGACTCAGTGAGATTAAAAACCTTTTTTACTAGAGCATCTTAGATGGACAGCAGCATGATTAACCAGATTACAGAGTAGTAACCACTTACATATACTGACATCATCTATGTTAAATGTTTATTCTGTGTTTATTCTATGCTCTTTTCTTTTTATTATTGCCTTTTTGCACTGTGGATCCAAGAGGACTGAAATTTCACCTATGCTCTATGTTGTAAATGTATCATATATTTGATAATAAAGCTGACTTTGATGATATAAAATCCATGACAAGTATAAAATGATAAATGCAGAACAGTTTACATTTATTAAGGTGAAACATCTACTGTCAGATGGTCGTGCCTCCATGGCATTTAAAACTATTTTAAGTGTCCAATGAGACCGAAAACTGTTCTGGCAACTTTATTGTTATACATCACACTTTGTCTTTACTTTAATTGTGTTGGTTATTTCAGTTTTAAATGGAGCTCAGTCATTATTTTAGCCATTCTAGACTGATTTCAGCTCAAATGGATGGAAAAGTAAAATATGAATGATGCATTTTGTTGTAGAGCAGTACATGACACATACGTAGACATGGCATGTTTTCATCTGTCAATGTTTCTATGTTAAGATATAAACACTAATATGAGATAAAAAATAAAAAAAATAACACTTGTGAATTTGGTTTCATTTTGCACTAGGATTGCCCTCTTTAAATGTGTAAATGGATAATAAACATTATTAATAATTGTGTTTTTAAGGCGGAATTGAAAATACTTTTCTTCTATTCTTGCTGCATTTTCTTTCAAACACTACATTTGATAATGATTCTGACACTACATCAGTTTCACAGGTGTTACCTTCTGTGTGAACCCAAATTTTATTTCATTTTAGTGTAATTCATAAGATATGTTGTTTTATTCATTGATTTTATTGCTTTTATTGTATGATTTCTGATCACGCTATGTCTTTTAGATTTTCGTTCACTATATTTTTTTCACTTTAACAATACATCTACTTCTTATACAGCTTTATTTTACCACTCTCACAATGATCTCTGAATTAAGTGATTTTAAGTCATTTAAACCATGTTGTCTAATTTAAGCTATTCCAGCTAATTTCAGCCAGGATTCTGCAGCAGTTCAGCTACGTTTAAGCAAAACTTCAGCTATTTCCAATCACATACAATCTCTTCAGAGACTCTAATTCATGTAGTTTAATGCTTTTGTTTAGGGTTCTCTGTTTGAACTAGGAAACTACAAATGAAATACCCATGAGGGATAAATAAAATCTAAACTGAATTAATTTTAATTCAGCTACCAATGATGTTCCTTACATTTCATTATAACAAAACCATGGTTTGCAGGTTATACTTTTTAGTAAGTTATTGGGTAATGGTTTAACATGTCGACTGATAATGGGACAAATGTGATACATTATAGAGCACAGATTAGATAGAGACAGCAAAAGACTGCTTTAGAACTTCTTTTTTGACCATTAGTTAATAACTTAAAGAGAATTTACAAACAAATAACTTCATTATAAACTAATAAGTCTTATTGTAGTGTCCAGGGCAGTCATTTCTCACAAGTAACAAAACTATATTTCTATTTCTAGGACTACATTTCCAAAATAATTGAGATCCGGCCTCAATTCTGGATCGGGCTTGTTGAGCGTAAATATGAAGGACACTGGAGCTGGGTGGATGGAACTGACTTCAGTTCGACGCCAGCGTAAGAGAAGAAGAAACTCTAAAAACAATAAGCACAGTCATTACAATGTGCAACATGAGTTCATGTGTCTTCCTCCATCAGGTTCTGGGATGAAGGTCAGCCTGACAACTGGGATTACAGGGAGAACGGGGAGGACTGTGGCCAGCTTCACGGATCTGACAAACGCAAACGCAAGATGTGGAATGATGCAGACTGTTACTTAGAGTACCGCTACATTTGTGAAGCAAAAGCATGAAACGACTCCCATTAATAACCAGTAGTTAATACAGGCCTAGTGTTAGAGAAAAACATGATGACTATGGCATTAAATTGCTCCTAGAGCTGCTTTAACAATAAAATAGTTCAATAAAAACAATCACTTCTGCTCTTTTATTGACTTTTCATGCAGGTGCACTCTTGTTTCTTCAGTTTATTTGCATCGGTCGCTGGGAAGGGAGGCATTTTCTTCATTATAACCTGCGCTGGCAAAGCACATGGCTGCTTTCCTGTCACACTCACAGATGAACTTCTCACAGGTATCATTGTCACCTGGAAGATAAGAGAGGAAGCCAAGCAGCTTATATTCAAGTGTCTTAATCAGTAGAATGAGAAAATAGAAAACAATGAGCGTCTAAATCAGGAGTGTTAGACTCATTTTAGTTCAGGGGCCACATACAGCCCAATTGGACCTCAAGTGACCTCAATATGTTGTATAATACCATATTAGACTATAAATAATGCAGACACTAAGCTTTTCTTTTCTTTTTTATGCAAATGTTTCCATTTACCGAAATATTAACAAATCAAATCATAAAAACCAAGTGGTACCAGGCACAACAAGCCCCGCCCCTCGTATGTATTGTAGTTTATTTTGCCATGGATCCAGCTGATGTCATCATATCCATTGCTTCTATATATGTACCAAGCTTGAAATAAGTTAATACAAAATTGACTTTTTCATTGATATTTGAAATTTAATCCATTATAAATAAATGGGAGAAAAACACATTTGAAAACTTCCTAAAAACTGTCAAATTTGACCTACTTTTCCCAAAATGTAATCACATCTATTTTGGGTCCCTAACAATCTGTAAACCCAGCTTGCTATGAATTCAACCAATAGTTTTGCGGCTACTGACATTTGAAATTTCACCCATTATAAGTAAATGGGGAAAAAATATAATAAAAAGTCATTTAAAAAAGTGAACATTGACCTACTTTTTCCAAAAATATAATAAAACCGAACCAAAAACAATACCCCTTGTCTCCTCTTCGAGGAGCAGGGTAATTAATAGAAATGTATGAATAAATTAACATAAAAAAATGATTGAAATGAAATGAATAAAACAAGCAATTAAAAAAAAAAAAAAAAAGGATAAAAAGCAAACAAAATTAGCAGCTCATGTGAATTTTCTGGAAGATAGCGATTTGGTAGTTATTTGATTTTTATTTTAATTGTCCCCAAAAAAGTCTGTTAAAAATATCTATAAGGTGGAATTAGCTAAACAAATACAACATGTTCATATGCTCCACTTGAATTGTCTAAAAATGTGACTTCAGTACTTTTAGCACCAGGTTGTTCAGTTATTTTGTTTTCCTTAATTCTTCTATTAATGATGTGATTCAGGTTTTTCTAGTATTTCCTATTTTAACATTTGGATAGGGTGTATCCATTACAGCTGATGCTTCACTATAATAATTGAATAATGTCATAATAATGCATCGGTCTGACAGATCAAGCTCTATTACTTCAATATTTCAACTATATTTTACTGCTAATATTCACAAGCTTTTACTTGACATCACTGTGCTTTGCTTTCACTTGAGTAAAGAATCTAAATACTTCTTCCACCACTCAACACTCACTCGGGCAGGTGACGGTCTTGCTGGCCTCGTCACATGTGTAGCTGTAGATTTCAGTGTAAGGGTTGTCCAGGATGGGCCAGCATGCATCATGCTGCATGGCTTGACTGTAGCATTGGTCGTGGACCTGACAGCATCTGAAACACACACAAGGGAGATAAAACGTAAAATTATTAATATTAAGAGATCACAAACTAAATAAAATGGACAGAAATTAATAATATAAGACTAGGGGATACAACAAAACCATGTGTGGCAATAATAATATGCACAAGTAAAAAAATATATTAAGAAAGTTAAAAAAATAAATAAAAGAAAAAATATATTAAAATGACTTAATGTCTAAAACAGGATGAACAGCCTGCAATAAATATTAAAACCTAAAAACAGTCCATAAAACAACCATGAATAAATAACATAACACTGGTCCAAACAGCACAGCAGTTCACCAGAAATAAAAACAATTAAAAAAGGGATCAAAATCTGAAAATAAAGTCATTTGCTGAGGCTCATTTCCACAATTTGTCACGTTTATGAACTATAAAGAGAGAAACATATTATATGAAAGAAAAACAATGATACAGGGCATATTTCTGCTTAGGTAACACGTCCTGTGAGGCCTTTTATTTTCATTTCTTCAAAGTTTCTGAGCAGATTTTCTTTCACATCCACTGTCTCAAAACCTTGCATTTCTGTTGCAGTCAGAAAGGATATGTGTACGTACTTTTGGTGAACAGACGTTTTAAGAACCAGTCTGGCAGCAGCACAGCATAAGGAACATTAAACCATGAGGTGTTCTTACTTGTCCAGCTCATCGACAGGTGTTCCGGAGCCTCCAAGTCCACAGTAGCAGCCGTAGTCTGCGTAGTCGAACACGGGCCAGCTGTCAGGGACAGTGCAGATGATCATGGCCCTGAACTGCCATAGAGCTCTGAAACCCAGCACTATGAGGGAAGTAAGAGAGGAAAGAGTTAACATCACAGCAGAGGTTAAATATAACTCAGTACATAATTACAGTTCTTCTATTTTTCTCATTTATGCAGCATTATACGTCTACTGCACCACATCTTACAGGCAAGTATTTTGTTGTGTTACTTTTCAGATCCTGTCCAGTGTTCGATGGTGTTCCCTCTGATTGTTTGTGATAAACGGAGGCATTCTTTTGTGATTGGGAACATTATCCTAAAACTCTTTAAGAAATAGATTGTCACAAATCTGGGAACAGCTGTTTCTCTGATTTTTAAGAGAAACGTGGGTTGTGGGTTGTCACAGGACGGTGACACATGAAAAAGAATATGGTGCATTAATGTGGATTAAAGAAGAAACAGTATAGACTACGTACAATGAACTCAGACTCAACTGTTCTTACTTTTAATGTTTACTACGAGTATTTTTATCTTATTTTAGCACTGTAAAAATAGCGTGAATCTTGCTTATTTATCAATCAATCAATCAAACTTTATTTATATAGCACTTTTCATACAGTAGATGTGGCACAAAGTGTTTTACATATAAATTAAGAATTAACCCACACACACACACATGTACCTAAAAGGACTGACTGAACACAGGGAGTCATCCGCACCAGGGGGCAGCCACCGACCCCAGCAACCCCGGCACCACCGACACACTGTCGCATCCTGACCAGTGGGAGAGGGCCACAACTGCCACCACAGCACAGCAGCAGGGACCCCCACCCACCTGGGAGGAGCAGACCTCGGAGAAGGAAGGCGCCACGACCGCTGGAGTCCACAGCTGCCGCCTGGTGTGGAGGGCCCCCTCTGATGAAACGCAGGAGATATAAAAAAATAAAATAAAATAACATGATAGAAAACAAAAGTATTGATTAAAAGAATACAAGACGTGTATATAAATAAATATGATATGACTATATAACAGTTTGAGGATAAAACAAAACACTGGTAAAAGGTCAAAATAAGAAACAATGAGAAATGGGAGGTTAAGATGTAAAACGTGAAAGGGCATTAGTTAAAAGTTAAATTAAAAAGGTGGGTCTTGGTGGTAAAAATTTTATCCCTCAGGTTGCCTCTGTGTATTTTAATTTAATTGTTTTATGTACTTCAGTACCATGAAAAATGAGGGTTTTCTAATGGGTTACATGAATCAATTAATTAAACTTAACATGTACAGTAATAAAATGTAGGATGCACAGTTTTTGCAGCAGTAATATGAGTAAAAAAAATAAATAAATCAGCAAATGTAACAGTAAAACATGGTCAGGAACCATTTTTCTACCTTTTACATTTACTGAAATAAAGCATCTTAAACTACTGAGGCCCTGAGATCATTATGAGGACATTATATTTTGTTTCATCTTTAACCTGTTGTCCTCATCAGTCACTTTCTTATATCTTTTAGTTACAGTAAAAGCACAAAACACTAGTCAATCAGAAAACAAAATGGTGTCAAAATCAGGCAAAACAATCTAAAACTGAAAAAAAGGTCAAATAAAACCCTTGAATTTCATTATTTATGTTGAATAACATTGATGGTTTGATCACGTCCTGTTAATAACAGATGCCAGGAATAAAATAAAATGAAAATAAAATGAAAATAAATGCAGAATCCCAGACTAAGACAGTTTCATCTGTAAAACACAAATCTGAAATCCACTAAACTATCTTTGAAATGTCACAGATTTCATTTTAAATAGTAATAAATGAATGATCTGAATGTTATACTCACAGGTTGGGAGGCTGATGAACAGGATGAGCAGGGAGTGAGACAGGCGCATTTTGCAGATGAGTGACAGCTAAAGCTAAACAGCCTTATATTTGAGTGCTGACCTTGACAGCTGGTCCTTTTTGACCAATTGCCAGAAGTCGTCATATCTGTCATTGTGCACACGTACGTATGTACAGGGCGTAGATGCACATACAGTCCCCATACATTCACTATAACACTCTATGATCCCACTAAACTAACGGAACTGTGACAAAAATATATCAGGTTTGAGCACAAAGACTATTTTTTTTATCCATATTTCACTGGATGTTTTTTTTGGAAGGTTAGTTAAGGTAAAGCGGTGTTCTGTTAAAACATCAAAAAATCCTATATGTAATCATTTCTTCTAACTGATGTAGTGGAAAACCCTGAGAACTCTAGCATGTGATAACTATTGACACAGCTGTGTGTGTTGGAACGTTAGTATAAAGTTTAAAGATGGAAAACGAACAGAGGTGGACACACACACACAGAGGGAGCAGAAAGAAAAAAGCAAGGAATAATAAAGCAAGAAATCGAAAAAAATAATAATAATACAAGTTATCAGAGAAAAAAAATGGGAAATTTATGGTGTTGAAGTGTGGGTTTTTGAACTCACACGAGCCATAATCATGGCACGTTTCTGTCAGATATCATTATTAAGTTTAATAATGTCTCCCACCCTGTTTCCTTCTTATCTCTGGCTTTCTCTCACCTCCTGTCTATAAAAAGGCGGCTGCAACAAAATCCACTTCCTTCAGACTTCAACTATGAACCTGACTGTTCCTATGCTCCTGCTTCTCACTGGTAAAATGACATCACGTTTTATCTAAATCTTATCCAACTGTAACCCACGTACATATAAAAGTGCAGTTTGTGATTTCCTTACCTCCACCAACGAGGTTATGTTTATGCTGGTGTCTGTTTGTCTGTTAGCAACATAACTCTAAAAGATATGGACGTATTTTGATGATATTTTCAGGATTTGTTGGCAATGTCACAAGGAACAAATGATTAACGTTTGGGGGTGATCCAGAACAAATCTTGGATTCTGGATCACTTTGAAATTTTTGTTAACATTAGGGTCAATGGGGCCAAAAATTTACTTTCTCAGTATCTGGGTTAATTATTGACCAAACCTAATGAAATTTTCAAGACATTTTTGCTCTGAAACAAGGAACAGATGATTAAATTTTGGAGGTGATCCGGATCACTGTCTGGATCCAGGAATTTTTTTTAATAAAGGATTCTCTATTAGTTGTCATTGGCGTTGCTGTGGTAATAATAACAAATGTCCACCAGATGGCGACTCATGTT
>JAPSES010074523.1:0-10368 GCA_029822895.1 Maxillicosta whitleyi
CCACCTTGGGTAAATTTTCACAGTTACAGCAGCAATATAACATTAAAGTGCAGTATGAAGATGTATAAATAGTAGGCTTTAAGAAAAGGAAGCAGACAAATACAAGACAAATTTACATTATTTACATTATATACATGACGTATAAATCACAAAATACTCATGATACTCAAAATGTAGTATACAGATTCATATTTATGAACACAATAAAGGATACTACTCTGTACAGAAATCCATTAACCCTTTAATCCCTGAGAAGTTACCGTATTTTCCGGACTATAAGTGGCAGTTTTTTTTCATAGTTTGTCCGGGGATGTGATTTAGGATCAAAACAGGTGGAATATTAGAAAAAAAAAAAAAAAAAAACAACGAAAGGAATAGAAGTTTGACAGGTTTTTACTGAATAAGGCGCTCAGAATGTACATTGATAATATATTTAGGATGTTGAACATGAACTATGAACTGGAACACATTGAATAACAAGTATTTTAGTAGTTTTTGTTTTGGGGGCTCTTTTTTTTCTAAATTGGTCCAGCTGTTTTTTGGCACCTGGTTGAACTCCAAAAAGCAGGTAGATGGTCAAAACGTGCTCAACAAAAAAAAAAAAAAAAAATTAAAATCAGGACAACACTGCAAACAACAGTTAAAATGAAAAGGAAGGAAAATAGTGTATTTTTTTTTTTTTTTTTTTTTGAGTATGCTCAGATGTCTATGGAAAGCACAAGGTCTATTTTCCAAGTGCATTTTGACATTTTTCCTATTGAGATATTGGTTGAATTTTTATGAATATTTAAAATGAAATAAGAGAGGACATGCAGAATCCAAAGAATATCCATATTCCATGAAAGAACGCTTCATAAAACAATGAGTAATACCTTTGTGTGAGCGATTAACAGTCCTCCATCTGTGCAAAATCTATGCACAGTTCAGAGGAAGATCATTTTAGGCTTCAGCTTTGTTAGTCCAACAAGTCACATGAGTGTCTTTTTCCAGGAAAATATTCAACTTTATTGTCTGTATCCTTTCATGAGGGACGCTAAAGGCCTGATTGATCCTCTTGTGTGGATTGGAGTCCTGATTGGCTTTTGTCTCTTGATGTTTGGGTAAATTTCACATCTCTGCAGACTTAAGAAAAACACAGGTGGTTTTACATTTCACAGCCCGGATTCACAGTTATTTCAAAGAAAGAACCACGAATTTTCAAAGTCACGAAGTAACAAATGACAGCATGAAACATCACTTGTGAGAAAGTGAAACAGAAGAGGAATTTTTAGAATTATTCTAAGGAAATTATCACTTTAACCTCCGCAAACTGCCATTAGTTAGAGCTGAAAAGTTATCAAACATTTATTATTTAATTACACGGTGTTACTGAATTAATGCCAATTTCCAGATGATTACCTCACTATCTTCCTGCTTTTCGGAGCTGTGATATAAAGTGCTACTGGTTTCAATAATTTAAATCATAAAAATAATTATTTTAGCTTGGTCTGCTCTAGCTAAAATTATAAACTAGCTGCCGCCCATAGGACCCGGCTAAGTGGAAGATGACAAATACAAGTGTTTCAGCTGCATGTGAAAAGGTTTAAGGCTGTCAAACATATCATAGAAAGAAGTCCTTGTTTTGCAGTTCTCTCCTCTCTGTCCAAATCAAAAGACTAAATCTAAAAAAGTTACATGCATTATTATTCACAAACAGGAACTTGCTATTTTACCCATCCTACTACGCACACAGTACCCAGCATTACCATTACCAGTTAGCACTAGCATTAGCACTCAAGTTTGCTTCGCTGCTGTCTCCGCCCTCACATTGTCACACTTCATCAGCCACAAAAACTTTCACCTGGGACTCCCAACGGCTGTCCACACCTCATCAGCAGCATCAGATCCACCTGTTGCTAACAGCTGGCTAGCCAACAGCTCTGGCTCAGCTTCTCTTTGCCAGATTGTTCTCACGTCTTGCCTGACTATCCAGCGTTCTTCTGTGTCTGTTCTCCTGGTTCCAGCCCTGTTTAATTTGGACAATGCGTCCTCATCTCTGCCCTGGAAACCCAACCCACTTTCTGTCTAAGGATTTAAAGATCTGCTTTCTGTTTTCCGTGAGCCGAAGTCATAATTAAGAACATTATTCTGACTTTTACCCGAGTTTGTCGCATGTGGGTTCTACAAATACACCACCCATTACACCTCCAGATCTTCATCAACACTGTGGTCAAAGGCACCGGCAGAAAAATTAATGTAAATGTTCCTGATTTTAATCATGAGGGAGTTTTTTTACCAGAGGACCTGCTCAGCGTGGACAGAACGGGTAAACTCAGCACAGGAAGGCTCTTATTGTGAAGTGGAACCGCTACACCACTGTGCCACCCAGAGATACGCAATTATCATTTCATGCTGTTATGGAGAAGTGAAGCCACTTTTCCTCTTTGTATTGAGATGCGTAGTAGAACAAAGAGAGAGAGAGAGACAAAAAAAATAGAGTAAACAATTTATAGAAAACAACTATTAAACTGAAATAGGCTGTTTATCAGCTAATCAAACATTTAAGACAAAATCGGTGCAAAAATGTGGATTCAATGTCATTTTCTGATTACATACCATAACTTTATCATTACATTAGTACCATTACTTCATCATTACATTAGTACCATTACTTCATCATTACATTAGTACCATTACTTCATCATTCCTTACATTAGGACCATTACTTCCTGGTACCTAACGCAGCAGGTCCACTCACTGTTCATACACCGGTGTTCCTTACAGAACCTGTAGAAAGAAACTGAACCTCTGATTGTTTCCTCACTGGAACTGTTAATGTCAACGTCTTTTAATGTGTGCAGAAATGACCAAAAATAGGCATTTGCCCATTAAAGTATGAAATGAATGTTATTATATGTTATTAACCAACGATGTCTGGATTAGTCTCCAAAACACGGTTCAAATAACACTTCGTAAAACTACAGTAAATCTGAAGTATTTTCAGGAGGAACCGGGCTTCTTAGTTTAACAACTGTTTCCCCAACTTGGCATTCCTCAAACACAATGTGCCTGTTTTGCTTCCCGTGAGAGGGCGGAGGGAGGCGGAGACTATTACAGGCAGAATGGGATCTATTGATACCGTGGCTTTCAAAATTTGGTTCAACTCTGCCCACTGAAACACGACCCTTGGAAACCGGGCTTCCAGAGAGGAAACACTAACGGCATGGGTTGCCAGATCAGTATTGTGCTGAGGTCGGTGCCGCTGCCCTGGGGAGCGCTGCAGCGGAGAGCAAGGCACTAATGGGTCACAGCGCACAAGCTCGGTCATACTTTACAACTTCTTGGATTTGAAGTGTACAAACCAGCCATCTTGACTGTCTATCACTATTTGGGTCAACAAGTTTAATATACTGTACAGTTGAGTTATTGTGCTCTGGGGACGTATGTGAATTGAACTGAACTTAGTTAGAAAGAAGGAAGAAAAAAAACACAAAAGAGGCGAAATCCGCACGACAGATACAACACAATCACTTATATGAATGAAAAAAACAAAAGAAAACATCAACTAGTTTATTTTTTCTACTAAGGGTCACTGAATGAAAACAATAGTAAAAAAAAAAAAAAAGAGTCAAATTCTGATCATGTGAAATGTAATGTTTATTTACATTTCAGGACATATTCACATTATTACATTTCATTCTATTTAATATTTAATTTATTTTATATATGAGTGTTTCTTAGGGGTTTGTATCGCCAACAACCTCACGATACGATACAATACTTCCATTAATGTGCAATAATTTGTTAGAATTGTGCGCAAAAAATCATGCAATAATGCTATGTTCTTACAATAACAATGCAATATATAATTTTGGTTGTATTTTTTGCCCCAATATTTTAGGAAAAATGCATTTATTTTGGGATTGCTCAGAACAAGATTATTATTATTTTATTGTTGTTTTTTTTTTTTGTTTTTTTTGCATTTACCTAAGGTCATCATTAGGTACATTCTGGGGGGAAATGTGTCTAAATTTCTATTTTATTATTGGGTCTAAAAACCTGGCAAAGTGTCATGTACCAAAATGAATTATGTATTCACCCATACGTTTTAACATTAACATACACGATACAAAAATATAAATGCAACACGTTTGTTTTTTGCTCCCATTTTTCATAAGCTGAACTCAAAGATCTAAAACACAAAAGGCCTATTTCTGTCAAATATTGTTGACAGATTATTCTACATCTGTGTAAGTGAGTGCTGAGATAATCCGTCCACCTCACAGGTGTGGCATATCAAGATGTTGATTCGACAGCAGGATTATTTCACAGGTGTGCCTTAGGCCGGCCATAATAACGTACACTACACTGTTCACCATTAAAGTAATCTGACACTAATGAAAGGCTTTAACAAGCTATTGTGTTGAAAAAAATGTAAACAAGTACATTATATAACATGGTATAGCCTGGTTGTTTTAAAAATTTTGCTGCAGAAATGTTATACAGGTAGTCCTCGCGTTTACACCGCAGAATTTGGTGCGGAAGGGTGGGAGTTTGAATCCCAGATGGGCCCTTGAGCAAGGCCCTTTACCCTATACATGCCTATACAGGTAGGGCTCGGGTTACGAATGAGTTCCGTTCCTACGCTGTCGACATAACCCAAATTTCCACGTAAATCGGAATTATCCATTTAGTACCCCTAAATACCCCCTAAATCTCTAAATAACTATATATATTATACAACATATTAATAGAATAAAGTAAAAAATAAGATACTGTACGTACAGTATACAGTACATATGTACAGTAATGGCGGACGCGACTCTGGCGTCGTAAAAGTCAAAATAACGTCAGTCGGGTACGTTGTAACCTGAAGATTACCTGTAGTTATATGATATGCACATTTCTGTATATTGTGTCCATTTTACCCACTTTCTTTGACATACTATAGATGTTTTTTTACTTTATTTTTATTAGTATTTCACATCAGATACATGCAAAACATCTACATTTACACTCAAATAGAATCTACATGTTAAAAAGTACAATAATAATAATAATAATAAAGAAATATTGAAAAAGAAACCTGAACAAAAGGGCCTATTTAACAGTGGGGTGTATAGTAAAGACTAAGTATAATAATTACATGATATTCACATTTCTGTAGATTGGATCCATTTCACCCAGTTTCTTCGACATACTATAGATTTACCGAAATTTTGGCGTCGTACAGTAATAGCGGACGAGACTCTGGCGTCGTAAAGTCGAAATAATGTAAGTGATGTACGTCATAACCTGAGGACTACCAGTGTATTCTACCTTTAAAGGGGCACTGTGTAACATGCATGTGCTCGTAAGTGCTTGGGAGGCGGTTGTTATCAGTAAAGGACTCCTGTATCTAAGCTGAGCAGTATTGTACAGTGATGCTGCTGGCATGGAAGCACTGGGAAAACAGCATAGGAACATTTCCAGAAAGTCATGCCTGAGTCTTCTAAAGAAAAAGTCTGCAGGCTGTTGTCATGAATGTAGGCAACTGAGACAGCCTGGAAAGGAACTCTGCTTTTTGTATATTATTCACAGATTGGAAATATAAAAAAACAAACAAAAAAACAACAACAATTAAATAAAATAAATGTTTGCCATTAAAACAGCATGTCCAACACAACCTATAAACAACGACATGTGACTCTGAATCCTATTAGTCTGGTTGTATGACCACTCTGGACACGTTCACTAGTAGACACGCTTTCCGAAAATTTCAGGTTTAGGTTTATTTAACTCAACCACTGTGAAAAATGAAGGCTATGGGTTACCTGGCAGCATTTCTGGTCTGCCTTTCTCGCTCCTATTATGCTGACATGGGTGACAGATGCCAGCTCTCCTGCCAAAGGCCGCATCACTCCATGCACCCCCCCGCCTGCCAACCACCCATTACCGCTGCTGAAAATGCAGCATACATGAATCATGCCGCAGCTGTCACGGCTCCCTGGCCCCAACCTAATTAAACAATTAGGGCATTTGGTTAACAATCAGTCATCGTCACAAGACAAATGTGGGTTAAATGGACTCAGTCATATGGCGGTGCGGAGTGTGACTGAAAATAGGTTGAGACGGTTTGAGTCCAAAGAAAAATGTCTAATAGAGGCAACGTTTTACTGCACAGGAATGTGACAGCTGAGATATTGAACAGGATGTAAACAATGTCACCTATAAAGCATTTCATTTGCACAAACAGTTCAAACAACTGGCAAATTGGCAAAGTTAACTTCGCAGCGAGGGCTGACAGATCAGGTTAGATCTGCGCTTCTGTCTATAGGACTATTATTTTTCCATTCCAAATCACTGCTAAGTTGTTTGACTTATACACTTGGTAGCAACAAAGCTTTAGAGTTCTGACCTATACTTGTGTCAATATTTCCAGTTTGCTATTGTCCCAAGCAAATAGGAGAAATGTCTAAAGCAAGGCCAAATGTGGCCTTGTGGTAATGTTAGGGGAAAGGTCACTAAGATCAGCAGGATTCTCCCTGATGGAAACATGAAGGTGTGCAGCCACAATTGTGTGTTTATAAATGAGAGGTGAAGAGATAGACTTATTTGGAAATTGAAATGTTGGCCTGGAGGAAAGGTCAGAAAAATCAATATGTTTCCTCTGTTGGAAGCCTGAATGTGGATGGTAAATGTTGGACCAATCAAGTTGTAAGCTGTTGAAATAACTTGGTCACACACAAACAAACCGCAGACGGATGGAAGGGGTTGCATCGTGTTTCGTTTTTTTGGCAGAAGTGATGAATAAATCCAATAATGTACACATGCCATTTGACATAAAAACTCTTACAATTATTTGGTGTGACTTCTGTTAAAGACAGTTTACGAGGGTTTTAACCAGACTGTTGTACATAATATGTAGACCTGAACTCAGTGGCCTGTATCTGTGTGTGTGTAGGTCACTAGAGGTAGAGAGTAGGAGAGAATGAGAATGACGAGCGAGGCAGAGGCAAACAGGGTTAGCGATGGTGTGGGAGGGGGAGAGCAAGAGAAAGACACACAAAGACGGAGAGAGAGATTTTACTGCAAACAGGCCTGGGGGATTTAATCACAGTAAAACACTGAACTCTTATTGGGGGGTATCAAAACATTTTATGAGAGCAGCTGTGCCAAACTGTAGCACCACAACAGTCATGGTCCAAAATAAATCACTAGTGGTCCTCCATTTCACCTTATGTGTCCCATTTAAACCCAGACTGCCGCACAACTGGCGAGAAATATTTATTAGACATGACATGAAAAGAATCAGCTTCATCGTGGAATCTTAGCGTAAACATAAGGGTCAGTTCACCCAAACTCCGTACGTCTTTCTTTGAAAATTGCTTCCACAAACTTTAGCGGCAACATTTCTCGCAAGGAAACAATGTCAGAGTTAATCTACAGACACCAACAGTCGTAGATTTTTATTGGAGCTACATTCTACCAAGGAAATACCCCATATAAAAAGTGTTAACAGGAAGTTCTGTGGATTAACCAGGGGGGGAGATGAGGGACACGAGATATTTTGCCGTTAAATTTGTTTCTCGATGTGATGTTTTGTTGCTGTGAAATCCAAGCTTAAAGCCTTGGCAGGTGAAACGGAAGCCAAAGTATAATGACGCTATATAATTATGTGACAAAAATATGTTTTGTTATTTGGTTTACTGATTCAGAAATTCTGTTTTCACTCATTTCGGTGCCATTTACACAGGAGCTGATTTTCCTTGGCGTTGTTTCAATGACATGACTTTCTTAAAGTAGTGGCTGTGTTTACAGTTTCAACTCTGTGATTGCTTTGAGCCACATTTTAAATGGATAAAATGAATATTTCTAACACTTCCCTGAAGCTTTAAAATATGCAAGGTTCCAGGGCCAAACAGGGATGGACTGATATGAAATGAGCAACAGATGGCTTGAATTGATGAGGAGAGGAAAATGACACTACTGAGTTGAGTCAGAGAGGCATTTGGGCAGATTTCAGTCTTATCGTCTCCATCATAATAAACCATTCATTGGACTAGCCAGAGGAGAGCGCTACTTCAAAAACAAGTGCCAATATCTGCTAATCACAAGGAGATTTACCTCCAATTAAATACTATGTTACACACACGCACCTTTGTATTGACTATCTTCTTTTTCAAAAGGCTAAATGTTACACAAAACTGTCAAATACATTCTTTAAACTTATTAATCCCTACAGTATTGCACTATTATAACCTGATTCTACTGTCTCAACAGCAGTTTAGTGATTTACTTTTAAAACCTCAGCTTTGGTTTTGGACTCCAACTCCCTGCTCTGCTCGTTTCCCCAAAAACTACGAGCAGCTGTTTTCAGTATAAAGACCTGATAAACTTAAGGGCAGTCATCCTGCTAAAATGGCACGAAAAATGTGTAACTTAGCCAGTGCAACTTGTGGAACATCATTACTCTCAGGAATTGGTCGTGTAAAAACAAATCACAACAAATTAGATTTTTTTTGGACTGAAATGTACAACAAATGGCAGAAACAACACAACTTCAGTGTTGCCTGACTCATAAAAGGAAGCCGTTTATGAGGACTTAGTATGTTCAATTAAGTTGCATTTCCATCCTTTTGTGTGGGATTTAACGCAATTTGATGGCATGTCAATGCGCTAGCCACTAATTGCGCTAATCCCTAACCCTAAGTCTAACTGCTAAGTGCGCTAGCTGCTATTCATGCTAATTGCTAACCCTAACAGCTAATCGTACTAGCTGCTAATGGCATGTTTTTTTATATGATGTAAATATGCATGTTGAAAGCTTATAATGCGAATAGATAACACAGCATGGAAAAATAGTGATGACTGGATTTAAAGGCTAAATATGTATGATTTTTCTGGTTTTCCTCCTGGCTTCGTAGCCAAGGGAGAAAATAATAATGGTGACAGGAACTAGAAAAATAATGTAAAGTCTGGAACAGCACTAGCAAGGACAAAGGTATGCAGACCTTCGCACAACCCTTTGGGAAGATTCTGAGTGAATAGGGTTTCATCCCTTCTTCTCTGTGTCAGGTAGGTCTTTGCATTCTCATGGATACATAAACCAGAGAGAAAGAGGAAACAGAAGTGAAAGTGGAGGATGGAGCTCCAGCTGCAGACCCTGTCAATGGTCAATGCAACAGTACAACACACAATCTACTTTTCTCAATTGTCAGTTTGTTGCTGCTTCGGTCGTCGCCTTGACCCCTTGTTCCTCCCTCCAGTGATGCAAGCAGCAAGACCCCAAGGAGAGAGGAACCAAAGAAAACAGGCTTTTAACACTGACGCATCCTTACCTAAACATGACACATAGAACAGCAGCTTCATCTGGATGATGCAGTGTTACTGTAAAGATTTAGGATTACCCTTTAATCCAACTCACAAAGTCGCCTTATGTATCAGGAGGCGTTGTAGGGAAGTGTTGCATTTTTTAATTTAACACACAAATTTTTTCTCACACATTTGATCCTTTCAAATAACCAGTATAACTTCCGATTGTGTAAGAGTTTTATTATTAGTTTTATTATTATCTCCTCCTGTTGTGCTTTGTGAAAATCAAAATGTGGGTCACACTTCTTTTACTCGTACGGTCTGATTGCTGAAAAGATTTTCACCAGCCTCTTTGGTCCACGATCCTCAGTCTTCGGCCCAGGATGAGTATTTTAGGGAATTGGGACGTCCTTCAAAATGACATACTCAGATCGATTTCCAGGTCATAATCGAGCACAGGGAATAGAGAATAAAAGGGGAAGAGATATAGAATATCAGACACTTAGAAGATGATGTGTTTCCATAAAGTTTCTGTTGCACATTTTCACAATAAAAGCTGTAGCGTACAGTTTTCTTCCGTTTATCTGGGTCTGGGTCAGCCTCTCCTCAGCCACTTCCACCAGCTCTACCAGGGGAATCCGGGGACCAGCCCACAGATATAAACCCCCCAGCGTGTCCTGGGTCGGCCCTGAGGTCTCCTCCCAGACACACACGCCCAAAACACCTCCATCCTCACTAGATGTCTGAACCCCCTCAACCGACTCCTCTGGATGTGGAGGAGCAGCGGTTCCCTCCTGGATGTCCAAACTTCTCACCCTATCTCTAATGCTCCGTTTCCACTCACATAGGACCAGCTTGACTCGTTAGTCCGCTGCGGCGCGTTACTTCCGTATCATCTGCTCAGAGAGTTGCCAAAAACTCACTCATTCCTCCGGAGTATAAGCCGCACCAGCCATTAAACGCACAATAAAGAAGGAAAAGAAATATATAAGTCGCACTGGAATATAAGTTGCATTTGTTGGGTAAATGTATTTGATAAAATCCAACACCAAGAACAGACATGTCATGTTGAAAGTCAATTATAAATAAAAAATA
>JAPSES010074524.1:0-10365 GCA_029822895.1 Maxillicosta whitleyi
CAAAGTGCATAAGCTAACTGAAACAGATGAGTTTTAAGTCTGGATTTAAAGAGGGGTAAAGAGTCAATATTACGGATGTCAAGGTTCCAGAGTTTGGGAGCAGAGCAACTGAAAGCTCTGCCCCCCATAGTACTGAGGCGGGCAGTGGGGACAGTAAGGAGGAGGGAGGAGGAAGTAAAAATACTTTGTTACATTCCACCACTGATAATATGTAAATTCCACTGTCCACTGCAGACATTCTCACCTGCATGATGATGAATTCAAGAACCAGTGGCAGCTGAGTGATGTCTCCAGAAGGCAGGTCGAACAGAAATGGGGCGTTCCAGATGGGGTTATGACCGCTGGCCCCTTTGGTTTCCTTGGTCGCAATCACCTTCCCATCTTGGCGCAGGTTGATCACAACATAATGGTCTGTGGGGGGAAAAAAAATGGAAATGACATCTCAGGCCAAAATGTTTTTTCCCTACTTTCTTTTCTTTTTTTCCACATGTTTGCAGATGATGTATCGATAGTTTACTGTACTCAGATAAAATGATTAGCAAATGTTAATTTATGACTCCATCATCGTGTCTGAACACCCCCTTAAATCTGCAGCATCACTTGCAAAATATGATTTCCCTCATAAATCTGTGACAAGATCAAATAGATTAGTGAGACAAATCTTTGCCAGACCACATTTATGCATCAGTGAAGAACATGCATGGTGAAAAACACTTAAATCATAGGGAACGTGTAGAAAACAAAACACCGTATTTGTGTCGTTCTCTCCTAACGCTGTGAGATACGATAAACAGAGGAGGGGAAATGACACCAGCCTGATCAGTTACTAATCTGATTAGACGACAGGCCAGTCGGGGGTGTCGGATCATCGGTGGGTCAGCAGAGGTAAGGTCAGGCTGTAGGTTTTATGAGCAGTTTACAGGTTTTCCAGTGTTTTATATGTGCACAATGACCATGCTGTGAAGATGGTATCACCAAGGAAGACTGTGGTTGCGACTACATTTAACCAGGTAGAATTTATTTTCCTTCATATTTTCTTATGATTATACACAACCTAATCTAACCACCATTTATTTGGGAGGTGCATCAGGTTTCAGTTTTTTAATCCTGTATCATATGGATATTTCATGACTTTGCATGTATTTCTATAATGTTTACTCTATGTATACTGGCTGTCTTTTTGACTTTATGACTGCAGTGGTGACTACATTATTTAGCTTAATAATGTCTATAGTCACCAGTGAATCAATGAAAGGTTTGTTCTAATCGAATGTCATTTTTGCCTCATTCACTGAAATATCTAAATTCTCGGAATAAACACTCTAGCAGCAACACTATTGGTTGAATTCATATTAAATTGGGTTTATAGATTGCCAGTGATCCAAAATAGATGACATTACAGTTTTGGAAAAATTGTTCAAAGTTAAAAAAAAAAAAAGATTAATTTTTTAAAATCTTTTTTTTTACTTTAAAATTAAATTATTAATTAAAACTTTAAAATTTACTTAATTTCAAAAGTCTAGAAAAACCTCACTTTGTGTTTCAGTTTACTTCAAACTTGGCACATATGTAGAGGCTATTGATATGCTGACACCAGCACCTGCATAGACATGATGACATCAGCTGGATCGACGCCAAAATAAGCTGCAATACGTGTGAGGGGCGGGGTTTATTGTGTCTGGAACCACTTGATAGTGTTTGTGAAAACATGAGTACAAAAGCAGCAGATTAAGGTCATATAAACACCTGTCTGCCAGTCTGGTCTTTTCAGAAGCAACTACCTTAAGGATGGTGAATTTACCTGGAGCTCCTGGGATCCGTGTGAGCTTTGCCAGGTTCTCTGCCTTTCGTACCATCACCTTGATGCGTTGGGCCAGTGTCTGATACTGCAACAGGATGAAGAGTTGACCTAAAACCCGCGGCGCACACATCGAGCTCTTCCTGTGACCCAGCGTTTCCTGAGAACTCACACTCTACAGAGTAGGAGAGAAAAAAGAAACGAAAAACTGAGACATGTTCTTCTTTCACAGAGCAGATGTTCCCCTCATCTGGAGGCTGGGAATGAAATGAAACCACATGGAAAAGAAGGACTGAACACCCACACTTATGACTTCTGTGAATGAATGCGTCAAAGCCATAACACAGCTCGCTTTGCCAACAGAGTGGATTTTCACACCACACTTTCAGAGTTTATAACTGCATTGTTCTTCTAAAAGCTTTTTAAAGTTGTTTTGATTCATGAGATATGAGATCCACTAAACTCAATTTGCACCACGTTTAAAGCCTTCTTTGTTCCGTTGTGTTATTGTTTATCTTATGAGCATCTGTCACAGTTTACTTTGACCACCATCCTCTAACAATACAGCTATTAATATACAGACGCCTGCTGGATAACAGTTCAAGTATACATATAAGTATAATTTATATCTGATTTCACGTCACATCTCATTATCTTGTGTTGTTTGGGATTCAGTGAGTCACAGTCTACTGACAAGTGGCTGAGTCTTTGCCCTCCAGCTATTTGCTGCATCCATGCAGCAGAGTGTGAAGGTGATTTCATCAACAAGTGAGCTTCGGTTCACTGCCTGTGTCTTCACTTCAGGGCTTTTCAGTTATGGTGTTTTTCACATTGTTAAATTAATTGATTACTTGCCTTTTCTTACATTTATTACACATCTGGATTTCCATCCATTTCTTATTCTTGTACTATCACGCAACATTCCCCTAAAAAGCTGAATAACAACATCCTTCTCAAAATGCTGATTTATTTCTTCCTTTAATATAATGGATGCTTCAGTTGTGATAAACCTCATAAAGAACATTTGTGAAATTCTTTTTCTCTGATTTTTGCCCTTAAGGCCTGTGCATTTGTGCAGCATTTAGCTCATGTTGCTGTGGAAGGACCCCTGATGAAATATGTCAAAACAACAAAGACTCTCAGATCATTACCTTAATTATAGCCCAGAAACCCAAACTGAATTTAAGATTAATGCTCGGTTAAAGAGTGCATGGTAATGGATGAATGTGAACATTAGATAGCAGAACTCATGCTGGGCTTAACAACTGATATAATCCTCCACCAGTTTATGTCCTCTCCTACTAAAATACACACCTATCATGTCTCCTAGTCCCGTGAAATGAAGCTTGAAGCTGGTAGAAGATTTCATTCAATTCCAACTCACGCTGTCACATCCAACTGAATCTGAACAGGTATTGGTAATCACAGTTGTCAATCACATACTTAACCCCACCCCTCATCTGAAAACACCTGTTAGTGAAAGTCAACCTCACTGACTTTCTACTGGTTGAAATTTAATTTTCTCTCAGGCAACTTGATTTACAATATGCTGAGAGGTAATTACAGAATTTCTTGCTCCTGCTGCCAAAAAACTATCAAGCACTGCAGCTTTAATTCAGATGCATCATCAAAACACCAGTGGGTCCCATTATACTGATTATAAACTTGGTGTTTTGCCATAAATCTACACATAATATGCATTAAGTTTTGGAGCCAATAGTGTAAAGTTATACTCACAGAGTTGTAAATATTCACCTAGATTATACAGAATCCCTTATCTTTCATGTGCTGTATATATACACATAAGCAAATCCTGCATAATTAAACATACAGGTGCACATAACGACAATTTAAGATGATTTAAGCATTATATTTGGGAGAAACATTGCTGGCTGTCCCACACTACGTCTTCAGCAGAAATGAGAGTGACTGACTCAGTAATGTCCCCTGAAACATCAGGACCCCCTCCCTTCAAAGTCTGTTATTAATGCCCTCTGGCAGAGTTTCAACACAGCCGCAGAGGGCACGGCGTGGGCGCGCTGCCAATTCGCTGTACTCTACTTGTTTGCTCTGCAGTCACTAACAACAATGTCACCATGACTAACAACACTGGAAAACTGGCTAATGGGAGAACTGATTAGAGGCTACATTCCTTCATGGATAAAACATGATATGGGATATTTATAACCCTGTGTGTAGTTTTCTAATCAGTTAAATGAAAGGAAAATATAAACTTGATGACTAGACTTCGAAACAAATACAGTGATGTTTATATGTCTGTTCAGTCAGTGGTGGAAAAAGAAGCTAAAGTCACATGAAACACCAAAGAGAGTTGCATGAATGTAAGTATACAATACACAGATTCCATCCATCTTTAAAGTATACCTATACAATCACCTCAACATGTCATGATTTTAGTCCATTATGGGTCACATTAAAACAGCAGAGGTTTTAACCCATAAAGACTGTGGCTCGTGTGGTAGTTCTCACATGAATGTTTCTCTCTATTAGCCTTTATTAAGTGATTTATTGCAATTTGTTGTCATATTTTACTCTGTATTTTATGCCTTTTTTAGTCAAATCAGGTTTTTTCTTATATTAGATTTACTGAATAAGTAGATGTTCATAAAAGCGTAAATTAAAGTTGAAGATTATTATATCAGGAATAGAAAAGATTGAAGAAAAGGTGACTTTTTCAGCAAATATATCCATAACTGAACATAAACCAATCCACTGTCATTGATCCAACTCCATAGGTTTTACTGTTGAATCTGTTTTGCAGAAGATTACTGTGTTTCCATGGTAACTAGAGTCTCTGAACATCATATCTGATGATCATGAAAAGATGAGCTGTATTTTACACCAAAATCTTTACATGTATTGATTGGATTAGTGGATGAACAGGTATTAAACAGTTCAGATCAGTAGATGCTTTTGGTCGACAGTGATTTTGATTTTGATTGAATAAGTCAAGGTTATAATGCAAACAAACATATGAAGCATCTCTGGTGACCTCATCAAAAAGCATCAAACAGACTAAAATAAGGTTTAATTTGAAGGTTATTGCATACTGGCCAGTCTTAAAGCTAAAATAGACATATTTAATATAACTTGGTTTCTGTTTAATCAATCTAATCAACATCGGCGCTTGGTCCTTGGATGAGTTGTAAATCTATATCATACTCTATCATGGGCATTTGGCAGCTCTCTGGCATTTTTGGTCCACACTCTTTCCCTGGTGGGTTGCATTTCCCTCTATGGTTAAAGTAAAGTGTTATGTAACCCTGTTCATCTCTGCATGAGTCAGTGGCAACATCTCACTTAACCCTTCCATACTAGTCGGGTCAAATTAGACCTGTTTTGACATTTAACAGTAGTAAAAAAAAATAAAATAAAAAAATAATAATACCCTAAGCATCATTATTTTATCCTGAAAATTAATAACTTTTCCTAAATTTTGCCAAAACACACAATAAAATACTTTTGTACAGGCACTACAGATTTTTGGACACTGAGGCTGGTTCAGGTCAATTTTATATATAAATCATAATGGCTTTTATGTTTTTATGTGTTATGTAAAACAGGACATGATACTGTGTGATAATAGATGTTCTTTATCCAAAAACGAGTTTGTAACAATATGTTCTTCCTGCTCTAAAAACATTATATTAATATATTACATATATTTATTAATATTAATTAATATTAATATATTTATTATTATTTATTTTATTTAGACATTCTAAATAAATCTGCAGTTCAACATTTGGTTTAGACATTTACTACACCCAAAACAAACTGTGAAGGTTTAAGAAATGAACAGTTTGTAAAAGTTACATTTCTTTCATATTATCAGTATTTCCATACAGTGTTAGAGCAGTGAGTAAAATAAATACATTTCCTTCCAGTATCAGTGAATGTAAAACCTCTGGTACATTTAAGACAACACTTAAAACATGACCTAATGGGGACACTGTTGTAAGGATTTCTAGAATAAAAATTATAGCACATTTTATTGTACATTTTGTTCATTTGTTTTATTGATCCTACATTTATACACGAAGACTCCATTAAAATCGTACCCTCTATAGTCCTGGTTGTGATGTAGCTAAATCTGGTGCAATAGTTATGTTGTATATAATAATCAACTTATAAACTAATCGGAATTTAAGTAATCTGTACTTTCATGCCCTGGCTACACTTATATACCTTCACTTTACTGGAAAACTCTAATGCACAGGTGTCAAACACACGGCCCCTGGGCCAAAACTGCCGCCGCCACCAAAGAGTTTGATCTAGCCTGTGGGATGAATTTGTGAAATGCAAAAATTACACTGAAAATATTAACAATTCACACTGAAACCAGTAAAACACTATCATAATAACCTATAAATAATGACAACTCTTTTTTTTCTTTGTTTCAGTGTAAAACATTTAAAATGACATGAAAATATTTACATTTACAAACGAGCCTTTCATAAAACATGTGAATAAGTTGAACATATGGACAATATGAAATGTCTGAAGAAAAAAATAAGTGCATTTCGGCCAATATTGTGCCTGTGTATTTGTAGTTCTACTGTAATGTCTTTGTTGTAATGCATTTGTGCAAATAATAAACTGAAGCAGTAACTATTTTTGAGGTTGTTCGTGTTGTTCTGATTTTTAAGGAAACTTTGTAGATGTATAGATTTTCATCATATGATTTATTTAATTTTTTTCAGTTATTATTTTACTGGTCCTGCCCAGTTGAGACCACATTTGGTTGAATATGACTCCTGAGCTAAAGTGCGTTTGACGTCCCTGCTCTACATCAGATGAAATGATTACACCTCTACATACCTTTTTCAGCTTGGTTTTAGTCGGGCTCAGCTGTCGGGTGTAGGTAGTAGTGGTGTTAGGCTCCCAGTCCATCTGGTCACATGGCAGCTCCACCACCCCCAGGGCGGCTTCTCTCAGGCCGGAGAAGTCCCTGCTGTAGACAGCCAGCCTCAGGGTGCAGGTGCACAGCTCGTCCACGGAGCCCACCTGCAGCACGAAGCTCTGGCCGTGGAGGTCGGGGCTGAGGCTGCGGCGCCGGGAGGATAACTGCTGAGGGGAGGGGCACAGGGGCGGAAGGCTGGCCCGGACAAATATCCCACTCCGTTTTCGACTGGCCCCTGACAGCCCCAGGATGTTGACCACCAGAGTGCCACAAGCAGAGGAGAAGAGTAGGGAAAAGTGCAGGAGAGGGGCCGGTTTAGAGGGGATGGAGAGGGCATTGGAGCCGTACTGTGACGGCCCGGCCTCGCCCTCTTTAGGGGAGGCTGAGGCAGCGCCAGCAGTCAGCCGGATGCTCTCACTGCCCAGGAAACTCTCACCACTCACTGTGCTGCGTCGACCCATCACCCGTCGAGATTTAGACACCAGGCTCAGCTTAGTGATGGAGGGCAAAGAGGCTCTGCCATGACTTGGTGATTTACTGGGTGAGAAGGGAATAGGCGTGCTCAGGCGTCGCATTGGAAAAGTGGACCTCGGGGATCGTCGCAGCTCGTCTGATCTGGTAGGGCTGGTGTCAAAGGGAAGAGCAGTGAGGTCATCTTCAGAGGGAGAGGAGCTGCTCTTAGAGGAGGGGAACTCCAGTACGTCCCCCTCCAGCTCCTCGTACTGCTGTTTGACAGGTTGAGTACAAGGAGACGGAGTCAGTGTCACAGTCACATGCTCGGCTCGATGAGGAGACAAGAAAACTGACTCTTTGTCCTCTGACGAAATACTCTTCTTTCTGCGACAGCAAAGGATGCAACCCAGAACAAGACAGTAGCAGAACACAGCCAGACCCACAGCCAGCAGGATCTGAAAGTGAACTGGAACAGACAGTCACATCACAGTGGGTTTAATATTATGAATACACAGCAAAAATGCCAGTGTTAATTTAACACCATAAAGTGTCTATATGTGTCCACACTATGCGGTGTAAAATGAACACTTTCAACACCATGATTTAAAAACATAATTTTAACAAAAACGCCACACACAGTGTTGTTATGCATCAATGTGGTGTTAATACAACACCAACACTCTCTATTTAACACTGACACTCCCATATTTGCTGTGTAAGAAACATCATTTCAGAAACCAAACACTGATTTACTGGGGAAGCCTGAAGCAGGAACGCTGCCACAAACTGACAAATCAAGCATTTTATTTTGGAGTGATTGATTTTCAGTGAAAGATGGAAAGAAAAAAAAAACCTTTTCATGAAGCCAAATTCATTATAAAAGATCTCAGGACATCTGACTCTAAGTAATTATCTTGTTGTGTCTGTCCTCTGCCCCTGCCGGATGGGATTAAAGAGGAAATGTCCGAGGGTTATAATCATAATTGTATAAATGACGCTCTCACAAATGTTGCTTTAATTCAAAGCAGGAGCACAAAACCAGGAAAATAGTGTGTTCTACTAATCCCGTTAGCATTAATTAATAATATGAGTGGATTACAAATGCATCCTTCAATCAAACGCAAAATACTTCAACTTGTTTGCATCTTTACTGCATTTCAATTTAACTCTATTATTATTATTATTATTATTATTATTAACCTATATTAAATGCATATGCAAAATCCTAGATATCATGTTTTAAATGATAGTTCTGTACCAGTGGAGCTGTGACTACTGAGACAAAAGCTGTAACACTGGGGATAATGAGTGTATTGGGATGAGTCATGCATCAGAGGGGTAGATTATCGTGTAAAACAACGTATGTAAGCTGTGAGCTACACCAGGGGCCACCACAAGACAAACAAACAGCAAACAAAACCCAAAAATGACATTTGTTGAATCAGAATCTACACTGACAAAACACAAATCTTCTCTGATTATACGCTGGGTGTGTCCTCGTATGTAAAATATATGAATTATCAGATCACTACAATTTTCTAGGAGAATAAAAGCCCCTTATGTGTCTTTATAAAGATAAGATCCTCATCACAGCTGCTGAGAACTACCTGTCAGTGCAGAATGATCCATTACATTCAGGAGTCGGCAGCTTGTCAAACAGCCTCCATTAAGAGATGAAAGTACAGAGGGATGACTGCAGCACTAATGTTGGAAAATAAAGGCTGATGGCTTCGCTTTAAAATATGAGTCAGACTGGAGGGGTCAGTGGACAAGATGACTGAAGATCAAATCAGATAATGATGAAACCTGAGCTGTGCCAGTTCATCATGCAACACACAATATGACTTGCATAAAACATTTGCTGCTGTAGTTTAGATGATCTGTTTGGTGATGGACTTGAAAAGCTTTGGATAAAGTGGATAAAATAACTCAACAGTGTTTGACTTTTAATATTCTTGTATAATTCCATACAGGGAGCTGCAGCACTGTGGTCTTTTCCATTAAAAAAAAAAAAAAAAAAAAACTCTCCTTCACTTACCCTTCCTTACAGAATTATTCTTATCAACAATGAAGGATTCAACAAATAGCCTAAAAACTACCATTTTTAGTGTTTGTAAACCCCCTGATATGTATCCGGATACTTGTAGGCTAATAATAAAGGCTGTTCCAACAAACTGCAAAGTAAACATAAGCAATATAAGTACCGTAAATGCATAAATAATAGATCGCTGCAGGTTTCTTACCTCCTAGAATGTACTGCGACATGTTCCTGCGCACTTTGATGTGTGTGTTGAGTCGGTGTGAGCTCTAATGAGGGTCCCCGGTGCGTCGTCGGTGCGCACAGACCGACGCGTCCCAGCCAATGGTTTCATGTGGTGACTGAGCCTTTATTTCACTTTCACTGACTATGCGTTGGAGGCTGAAAGAGCACAGCACCGCCTAAAACAGCACAACAGAACTGACCACTGCCGCTCATTGACGTGTTTCACCATCAGATTATGACAGTTCTAACACTGGGAAATTAAACCAAACCCGAAATTGCCATGTTTTCGGGTTTTAGTGCGCGGTTAATTTAGAACACTCGATTTTAGCCTTCCAAAAGTTCCTACAATAAAGATGAATCCATCAAAAATATGGTTTAATAAAAAAAAAAAAAAAAAACAGTGGCAAGGTAAGGCAGTTAATGATGGCATTGTATGAATTTGTAATCTCAATTGGTTATTATTACTTAGTCATTTATCTTTTTTATTACTCGTCGTTTTCCTCCTTTTTTTACTCTCTCTCTTCCTTTCTCCTTTTCTCACTTAGTTTCAGTTACTTATCTTTGGTTATATCCATGACTTTTTGAGAAACCCACATCACAACATTCACACATGCCCATATTCACAGACAAACCATTTACACAACACAAGGACACACAAGGACACAAAGACAGGACACTGGTTTATACTTCCTGGTCATAAATACATTTTCTGTCTTGTGTACATTACCTGCCATTTATCCTAACCTCCAACCCCCTCCCTTCCCCTCACATTATTATGATTTAATGTAAATATTGTATATTATTGGACATAAGTTTACTTGTCACTTAGTGTCGCTTAAATAAAGGTTATGGGAGATAGATAGATAGATAGATAGATAGATAGATAGATAGATAGATAGATAGATAGATAGATAGATAGATAGATAG